>JACXGM010009824.1:5638-27160 GCA_016801145.1 Umbra pygmaea | reverse complement strand
CATGTCATTCGGAAATCAAGGTGCCAGAGTCTGGAGGAAGACTGGGGAGAAGGAAATGCCAAAATGCCTGAAGTCCAGTGTCAAGTACCCACAGTCAGTGATGGTCTGGGGTGCCATGTCAGCTGCTGGTGTTGGTCCACTGTGTTTTATCAGGGGCAGGGTCAATGCAGCTAGCTATCAGGAGATTTTGGAGCATTTCATGCTTCCATCTGCTGAAAAGCTTCATGGAGATGTGAAGAGGAAGTTGAGAGACGCAAGACCCAACACTCTGGATGAGCTTAAGGCCGCTATCGAAGCATCCTGGGCCTCCATCACGTCTCAGCAGTGCCACAGGCTGATTGCCTCCATGCCACGCCGCATTGAAGCAGTCATTTCTGCAAAAGGATTCCCGACCAAGTATTGAGTGCATAACTGAACATAATTATTTGAAGGTTGACTTTTTCTTTTTTTGTATTACAAACACTTCTTTTATTGGTCAGATGAAATATGCTTATTCTTTGAGATAGGAATTTTGGGTTTTCATGAGCTGTATGCCAAAATCATCAGTATTAAAACAATAAATTACCTAAAATATTTCAGTTGGTGTGCAATGAATCTAAAATATATGAAAGTTTATTTTTTATCATTACATTATGGAAAATAATGAACTTTATCACAATATGCTAATGTCTTGAGAAGGACCTGTAGATGTAGCACTCATGCTAGCCTGAACCTTGCAGAAATCCAGTTGGCTACAAATCTGGTAAGTCAAATGTATGACTCCTGGCCTAAATATTACACCCATATACATTCTACAGAGGCGGGACAAATTCGGTTGGATGGATATGAAGAGATTTCAAATCTTTGGTGGATTACATTGTCGTAATCTGTGCTGACTCAATCAGGTTGCTTTGAGTCAACAGCCTACTTGGCAAGGTGAAAATCCCTCACCACTGCTCTCAGACAAGATAATCCACACTCTACCTAACCCTAAACTCATCCCCAGGCTCTTTTTGTAACACATTCCACCCGAAGTTTCCCTTGAGGCAGGGATTTAATAAATCCAACAGTGATGCACAGAAGATAAAGGGAAGGGTGTAGTGGGAGATTCATGGTTCAAGTTTATCAATTGATTGGCACTGTCAACTTTGAGCAGTAGCTCAAGGCCACATGGGCTAGAGTCCACCAGACCCTCAGCAAATTTGGCGGAAGTGTCCAGGAATGGGATTAACCTAACCCAGAAGAAACCAACCCTAAAATGAATGCTCTAGAGCTCAAAATGGTTTTGGAAATGTTACATAGTCTAGCCATTAGGTGTGTTTCACATTAGATTTGAGTGAAACACTCCTAAAACAGTGGCAGTGTCAAAGTGCAACACATTGAGAAAGGATTGGTTAAGCCAGTTAGCTGCAGTGTTGTGGGTCCCATGACTGTTTGTTGATACCCAATACAGCACTTGATTTCCATCAGCAGACAGGGTTTACACACAGACAGTTCTGCTACGGAAATCCAAAGCAATCCCCGCTCCACTTTGCAACATCATATTAATTCACTCTGCCTGTGACTGATACAGCGAGGCATAAAGTAGAAAGACAGATAATATCCCACTACTTTCCAGAGTCAAGCTTGTCTCTCTCTATGCACAGACTAAGCCTGTTATTGAGAAACCCAACACACCTATCCTTCATAAGTGCATCAAAACACACCAGAATCACCAACCCAACATCTCTCCTCCACCTATCTGCTAGGGCCAGCTTCCCTAATGCCATATACCCTAAAGTTATTTACCCTGATGTAATGGACCCTAATGTCATGGACCCTAATGTCATCCACTTCGATAAAACCACATCTCCTGTTGTGAGACTAAGGCAGATATTAACAATAACCACTGTCTAATGTTTAATCCAGAAGACTAGAAACAGGTAATTCATAAAGAGCCTTTATCTACGCTTAAATGCAACAGAACTCCTGTGCACTAACAAACATAATGCAGCAGCACATGCAGCCAGTGTCATGTCACAGGAGAACAAACAGACCTAATTAAATGCACTTCAAGGGGTACTCAGATGTCAAAGAGAAACACAGACGAAAGGGGCAGCAGAATGGAAAACATATAACAAGAGAGCCTGTGAAGTAACCATGATAAGAACCTATTTAATTAGACAAACGCTATGGATCCAGTTATGATATAAACATTAACCCTACAGAAAGCTCTTTTGCACATCTATGGATCCAGTTATGATATAAACATTAACCCTACAGAAAGCTCTTTTGCACATCTATGGATCTCGATTAATTTGTGCATGTATCACACATTCATAATCTCTGCCTCACAACTATCGCAATTCGCTGCCTGCCTCTTGTCTAGCGTGTTTGATATTTAGCAAATTAAAAAAGCTCCATATGTATGCTTAGAAAAAAGAACATGAAATCTCTGGACTTTTACAACAGACGAGTAACTAAATTGGATCTCGGCTGAACTTTGAAACCGGCCCCTTTGCAGAACTTATCTAAAATCTGGAAAATCTAGAGAATCTGGAAAAGCTGGTCTAAATTTCTTAAATGGTGGAGAATTAACTAAAACATGCACTGGTAATTCTAAAAATTTCAACAATATCTGCACAAATTGGAGAATGAAGGGGTTTTGCAGTATTGCTTTGCAATCGGTATTATAATTTACTGTAGAAGAAAACATCTAATTAAAATTCCTAATATCCGTGCATGATGAGTTTCAGTGTGGTCCGGTGATATAAAGAATTAATTCAGGCCAGGTTGTGACTACATGTGCAGTGTTAAAACATAAATATCAGCACATGTTTTCCTCTTCTGCCCGCAGTAGGAACAGGCAAGGGATGAACTAGTGTGGACTGTGTGCCCGAGTTACTGAAGCTGCTGTCTAATTGCAGTAATTAGGTGACATGTTGTTTGTCTGACTGAAAGGTTATGTTACAAAATCCCTCATTTGTTTAAACATTCCCTATTTGATAAGATGTGCCATCCCGCTTGCTCGTGATACAGGGGTAGGATCTGAATGTAGAATAGCAAAACATATCACATCAAGAGCTTACAGCTGAGGTATGTTAACAACCCTGGTATAACACACGTGACAGTAAAATGGATGCCAAGAACATAGAGATTTGCCACATATATTTAGCGTGTAAGCAGCAAATGTGTTTATGGATCTAATCACAGAATGAAAAATAGAACCCATAATAATTCTCTACGATCGCTGTGGACCTAGAAGACTTGTTCTAGAAGCCTTCTAGAGCCAAAGCAGGCATACCACGTAGCCTACTGAAGTGAATGTCTGGATGGCCCTGTGTGTTAATCTACACCGTTTTAGTGAGTCTAGTCTCGTAATACTGCAGTTTACCAGTTTGGCCAGTTTTGACTTGAGGGCCACAAGGGTTTTAATATTTAACAGAGGGCATTCCATCCTTCATAGAGCGTTCTCCATCAACTTTTATATTCAAGTCCATTTGCTGGCCAGAAATAAGTACATATGCATTAACATTTCTACATACTTTCAATATAGCTTTAAGATATACAATAAAAAAACATATGGTGAAAATTTAGTTTAAGCCTCCTAAACAAGACTGGTGGTTATGATGTGATATGAACACTCAGCTTTAAAAATAAAAAAAGGATAATAAACAAAAGGAATAAATCCTGATTCCCAATATGTTAATGTATAGTTGTTAAAAAAAACATGTAATGCCACACAGAGTTAGGCTTGGATTAAAACAGGTTACAATGTTCAGTCCGAATGATAATATCTGTAAATATAATTCATACCTAAAATGCGGCCTATTCAAACATAGAGTATATAACTGGGTAATATGGTGCTCTGTTACACAAGAACCCTTAAGACAATCAGAGATATTTCAACAAACCTACATCTGCTGCCATTCTCAATTCAAAGTGGAATCGTATGTCTGTATGTTGACAGTGATTTAACGTGGAATCGTTTAGTAATAAAAAAAACATTAAATCCATGAAGTAATCCTACCACCATATGACCTTTTATCACTGACTGACACGTGAGTGTCAGCCTTTTAAGGTAAACAAACACTTTGCAGTGAGAAAAGGTTTTAAAGTGTAACTAGTCTCTTCTGAAACACTACCTTGACTCCAGCTGTGATCTATCAGAAGACACTGTTAAATTATCCAGCTAAAGTTCACATTGGGTCTACTATTCTAACGTGTGTGACATCTAAAGGACTCTTAGCTAAAGAAAAATATATTATTATTCGTTCTTGCAGTCATATGAAAATGGAAGCGTTGAACTCATTTACAGAGATTATGAGAAACCTAAAGTATATTTTAACGACTTAATGTTACAAATACAATGCCTACTGTATTATGTTAATAGTCCTTGTCCCTTCAATGTACTCAAAATGTAACTAACAACAACCATATCTCTCTCAGCACATACCTGCACAAATCCGCGAAGGACTGGAAATTCAGCTTCTTCATTTTCTTCTCGCTGAGCCAGTAGCCTACTCTCCTGCCTTTTAAAAACGTCTGCATCTCGGCTTGTTCTCAATCCAGAGGTCGCTATCGATTCAACCTAAAGAGGGACTCGAACACAGGAAACCGTTGCCTCACGGAACCTAGAAGGAATTAAGCCACCAACTCAGTATTTCATAGTATGAAATGAAACCGCAGGTTGACTCAGCACAAAGCTTCAACAACTTCTATAGTTAGAATTTATTTTTGTCGTGTTCCTGTTACATACAGTGAAATAGCTGGCGACCAATTATGATGTCAGATATCCAGTTTATGTCAATGATGTTACTAATCACCTTATGGATGTGAAATTACTGTCCATGTTCCCTAAAACAAAATGTACCACACGAATATGTTCTTATAGCTTTATCACACACATTACTGTATGCGCCATGAACCA
This sequence comes from Umbra pygmaea, assembly GCA_016801145.1. NCBI lineage: Eukaryota > Metazoa > Chordata > Actinopteri > Esociformes > Umbridae > Umbra > Umbra pygmaea. The sequence goes on along the minus strand of JACXGM010009824.1, from coordinate 22,272 downwards.
AAGCAAGCAAAGCTATTTCAATTCTAGTTAGCTTCATAGCTTCATATCTAAGCTAACTAGCTATCATGGGGTTTCGAGGCATTCGGGAAGATGACATAGCTTGAGCAGATGTAAGTTACAGCTACTTTTCAGAATAAAGGCATAAGAAGTTTTAAATAATTCATAGCTACCAGCTAGCACACGTTGTCTTCGTATGGATATCCACCTAGCTAGCTAGTCTGGTAGCTGCTATCCATTCTTCTTTTTCGTATCGTTGCTGAAGTTCTGATGATCTTTTACAACCTAAACTGGTCGAGAAGAGTTTGGATTAAAGGGTGCGTCTCGCATTGGCAGAAAGTGTATTCTAGTTGACTCAGTGCACTGGCTGCACACCCTAGATAGGTCTCCTATAGCGTGCGCCCTGGAATACCGTTAGCTAGCTGGCTGTCAAACTACAGCTTTTCCCACCCTCATTAGAAGGGTACGTCATTATCAACAACAGCGACCCTAGGTGGAGTAAAGCTCGTATTACAGCGTAGCTTTTTTGTATTTTGTGTGAATTGAAATGCTTTGTATTTACATCTGCAAAAAATGTACACTTTTTTATGAAGCTCATATTAATTGGGTGAATTTCTAAACTCCTCCTAACCTCTACTGATACATAATGGATATAATATTATAATTATTATATTATTATAATTTAAAAAACGGTCGAGTGTTTCGAGTAATTTGACCAATTTTACACTACCATTGCGCCATCTGCTGGTTTGGATTTTCTCAAAGTTGTATCTCGTTTTTTTCAAAGGCACTAGAGGGCAGTGCGTCTACAGGTGAGTTGCAAATTACTTTTTCTGGAACGCGAACACAACAGAGAAAGAAAACCACACCGCCGATGTCCTATTGACTGTACATTGCCATTTAAATGTATGTATGATTTTCAGTTTAATTGGCCAAATTCTTTCTAATGACCCAGTTGAATTAATTTGAAACCAGATCATCAGGAAGTACGCCCATGCCTAACAAACAACATAACTGTTATAGACTGAATCTCAATCCAGACCCTCTTCTGTGTACACTACTTCTGAGTGCCCTTCATGATCACATGTTGATGATGAAACTTGGTGGGCAACATCCAGATTCAACTGAGGGTCTAAAATACAGGATGTTGTCTAGGATCACACAAAGGCTCTTTACACTCTGGGAGGCAGACTATGTTGTCTAGGTTCACACAAAGGCTCTGCACTCTGGTAGGCAGACTATGTGAAGTTGTCTACTGTGATTAAAAAGGTATTGGACAGACAAGCCTATATGTAGAAATAGCAATATATTTTTGTATTTATGTTATATTGTATGCTATTTGCAATTTGATGACTTTCACCAGGCCATCATTAAAAATGACTATTGGTTGTCATTGCTAAATGAATCTGGAGTGAAATTAAACATTAAAGTCAGAAACTAAAACATTGCAGATGTCTACCTTTGTTTCATTGGAATGTTGATGAATCTTTAAATTCTTACAATACATGTTTCTAGTTTTGTGTGAAGTCCTTTTTGAGTTAAATTTATCTTAGCAAACTTCCAGTCTAATAACATAGGCCTGACTTTCAGTACATTATATAACATAAATGAAATATTCAACATTTTAATATGTTTGACATTTTAGTCATTTAGCTTAAATGCTTATTAGAAATCACCTGTGTGCTCGGGCAACATATGATTGGATGAACCATGTGCGCACTTCTCGTCATCCCACAAGGAGTTGCGGAGCTGCTGACAAGAAATCACCTGTGTTATTGATTGCTAACATTTAAGTACCCTATACTCCTTTAAAAAGGAATATATATATATATATAAAACAATACCAAAATGAATAACAACTTCACTATTTACAGGAAGTTGATGTTCATTTATTATAGGTAGGTTAAGCAGAGGTTAGGTCATCAACAGTAGTAAATGTATGTGTGGTTAGTTCATGAGAGAGAGAGCCCAGTTAAGCTTTACAAGATAAACAAATCATACAGATGGGCCCAAAACTATGCAGGACCAAGTCTGCCAAAATAAGAAATAAATATATAAATAAATAAATGCTCAAAAAATAAATAAGCATACAATTAAATGCACAAAAAATTCAGCAAATAAATAAATGTAGGCAGTTATTAAATTATACAATGAGACATAAATGTATAGAAACTAGAATACTTGAAGGATGGAAAATCACGTTTGTCCTCTAAGCCAGAGTTTTTCAACCTTTTCCTTGAGGAACACCAGCCAGTCCATGTATTTGATCTATTTCTGAGCTAGCACACCTAATTCAACTCATCTGCTTTATCAGGCCCTTGATTAATGAATACTGTGAGCTACTGTAGTTCAGCGGCTACAGCTAAACTGTGGAACATCTGGTGTGCCCTTGAGTAAGGGGTTGAAATTCAATGATCTATGCTATTCTTCCTTCATTCAGTAATGTGGCAGCTTGTGGGTCAACTTTCCTTCCATAGACTTACACAGTAATTAAGATGCATACTGTAGATGAGGATGCGTTCTGATTTGTTAAAATATGAACTTACATTTTTATTATCCAATCAAAGGATCAGAGGATGAATGAAGCTGTACGTGATGTGGAACTGCAGTGTTGGGTTGGCAACGTTACAAGTACAGGCAAATATTTAGCCGCCTATGCTACCGCACCAAAAAAGTTCAAAAAGCCCCAAAAATTCAGATAAGGAGTTGTAAAACTGGACCCAAGGCCAGAAGTTTTAGGAACAAAATTCTTAGTTGAAATACCCTACATTATCATCTGTCTGTTGAATGTTACATATGAGATAAAAGTGATAAATGAATAATCTATAATATCACCATGAAATGTGCTATGAACTTATGATTAAAAATGGTAGTGCATCATTAAAAAAAATATATGGTTCATATTTTGTCATTTAAGGTAGTTTAGAAAAAGTATAATTGGCTTGAAAAAGTACTAATAGGACTTAGAAATATAAGAAGACAATAGAAATATGTACCCATTTGGGAAATAAGTAATAATGTTTGTTATGCATAATGATAGAAATGTTTAGAAATAGTTTACCATATGATTATTTAAGTATTGATTGCTAAAAGGGATATGCAATTGATTTAGGTTTGCGGTTGAAATGTTTGATTATAAATGAGTAATTTTGAGAAAATGGTTACTTGACAATGTATTGGCTTGTCTAAATGCAGAGCAGACAGCAAATCTTCACACTGTGGTGTCTAGATCAGAATTGAGACAGAAATGTCCCTCTTAGACCCTGAGTGAAGTGGTTAAGCTTCCCTCAGCCAATTATTGTGTGAGAAAAGGGGGTCAGTTACCAGTCAAGTTGTGAGGCTATATAAACGGAGGACGGTAGCAGTCAGTAGCTCATAGTTTAGGGACAGGAAACCTTTATCCATGATTAGGTAGTCTTAAACTACAGGAAAACAATATAAAGGTAAGAACTGTATAGGAAAAATTTTTGTAGAGATTTTAATTGAGTTTATGACAATTAAGTCATATAAATTTAGGACGTTGATAAATTTGTGGATCAGAAATCTTTAGCTTCAGATTTTGAATGGGTCAACAACTGCTTGGTTGAAATATTACCTTCAGGGGACTCACACATGCCGAGGAACTGTCTGACTATTGGAAAATGTCCGGTTCTGTAATTTTATGTCCTTCATTAAAATATAAATTTAAAAACCATGTGCGTTGTTACGCTTCACAATTAACACCCGCCCTCCATATATCAATCATTATGCTAAACTCACAGTTGAATAACATATATATCTGTTAGGATAGGTTAACTGTGTGAATTAATTCAATCTACCCTTAAGGAAGTACTCATTTGGCTCTGTGTAAGACACAAGAGGAACATAGGTAATCTCAGGTACTGAAAGTTTATCATTGGTGAACTGTTTTTCCAAAGCTGCCCATATCTCCCATACTCTACTGATACAATTAGGAAATGTTGAATTTCCACAATAAAATGTTTGTAAGTCTGGTGTAAGGGTTTATGCATGGGAATTAACCAAAGTGTGCAAGCTGATACTACAGAATCTGTTAACATACAGGAATGATCAAAAGATTATGGGCCCTATTTTAACGATCTAAAACGCAAGTATCAAACACGAAATGCAAGTGACTTTGTGACTTGGGAACTTTTGCTATTATACTTTTTGCTATTATACTGGGATTAATTACTCTTGCTCCCAACGCAAATTTAAAATGGGTAGGTCTTAAGTAGCTATATTAGTCATAGGTGTGGTTTGTGTGTAACGTGCAATAAACCAATCAGAGCATCATCTCACATCCCCTTTAAGAGCAGGCACGCTTGTTCCATGGTAGATTGCTATTATAACGGTGGATTGCTATTGATTTTTCTTTTTTACAAAATGTAAATAAATGTCACAAAGACATGCTTTCCGATATTTTGGGCTCACTCTCACTGAATCACGAGGTTATGAATGCATGGTTATATTTTTGCAATATAGTCTAACATTAGACCGAGATTAATTTGCTTACCTCACTGTAGATGATGCTGCAGCTCTTCTGTCAAATAAGCTCTCCTCTCCCGTTTTGCTGCTGGGGCATTTAGGTTAAGTGGTAAGTCCTCTATAGCATTGCAAATTACTTGTATGTTGATTGAATGGGTTCCCTTGCGGTTGATGTAGGCTATATCAGTGCGAATAATTTGGGTAATTGTGTATAATAGATTTTTCACATCTTCATGGACACCACATTAATTTCCCTTGTGTGTTAATCTTTTTCCTTGTAATTATGTATGGGTTTGCACAAATGGGAACTGCTGCATCTGTGTAGATGAGAGAAGCAAAGTATATGCACTTTGTGCACACGCTACATTGTGGCCAAACATGCGCCCTTAAAATAGCATCTGAATAACACGCCACAGACTCTAGACTAGGGTTTTCCTGGTCTGTGGCGGAAATGTTTTCTGAAACTCCATATTAGAACCAGGGAATGTTATCGCTCTCATTCTCTCTCATACTGGTCACTGGAAGTTCAACATGGCACCTCATGGCAAAGAACTCTCTGAGGATCTGAAAAAAAGAATTGTTAATCTGCATAAAGATGGCCTAGGCTAAGAGAAGATTGCCAAGACCCTGAAACTGAGCTGCAGCATGTTGGCCAAGACCATACAACAGTTTATCAAGACAGGTTCCACTCAGAACAGGCCTAGCCATGGTCGACCAAAGACAGTTGATTTCACATGGTCAGCATCATATCCAGAGGTTTCCTTTTGGAAATGTATGAGTGCTTCCAGCATTGCTGCAGAAGGGGTGGGGGGCAGCCTGTCAGTGCTCAGATTGGTCTGCATGGCTGTTGTCCCTGAAGGAAACCTCTTTTAAAGATGATGCACAAGATAGCTCGCAAACAGTTTGCTGAAGACAAGCTGACTAAGGACATGGATTACTGGAACCATGTTCTGTGGTCTGATGAGACCAAGATAAACTTATTTGGTTCAGATTGTGTCAAGCGTGTGTGGTGGCAATCAGGTGAGGAGTACAAAGACAAGTGTGTCATGCCTACAGTCAAGCATGGTAATGTGAGTGTCATGGTCTAGGCCTGCATGAGTGCTTCCGGGCACTGGGGAGCTACACTTTATTGAGGGAACCATGAATGCCAATATGTACTGTGACATACTGAAGCAGAGCAAGAACCCCTCCAGAGAGACTGTGCCACAGGGCAGTATTTCAACATGATAACAACCCCAACACACCTCCGAGATGACCACTGCCTTGCTAAAGAAGCTGAGGGTAAAGGTGATGGACTGGCCAAGCATGTATCCAGACCTAAACCCTATTGAGCATCTGTGGGGCATCCTCAAACAGAAGGTGGAGGAGTGCAAGGTCTCTAACATCCACCAGCTCTGTGATGTCATCATGTGGAAGAGGACTCCAGTGGCAACCTGTGAAGCTCTTGTGAACTCCATGCCCAAGAGGGTTAAGGCAGTGCTGGAACATAATGGTGGCCACACAAAATATTGACACTTTTTGGGCCCAATTTGGATATTTTCACTTAGGAGTATACTCACTTTTGTTGCCAGCGGTTTAGACCTTAATGGCTGTGTATTGAGTTATATTAAAGGGACAGCAAATTTACACTGTTATAAAAGCTGTACACTAATTACTTTTGTAGCAATAGTACATTTTACTTACATTGTAGCAAAGTGATATTTATTCAGTGTTGTTACATGAAAAGTTATAATCAAATATTTACAAAAATGTGAGGGGTGTACTCACTTTTGTGAGATCCTGTATGAACCCAAATAGTCCATTATCATAAATCAAGCCCAATATCAATTCAATGCCACAACTTATAATATTCAGTCCTGAGATTTTGTGACACCATTGCTCCCTGTGTACTATATGGATCAATGTTGACCTTTTTGACCACACACCCTCAATTCTTTTGTGTCATTTTATTCCCCATTTTTCTCCCTTCCCAAGTCTCTCTTATCCTTGTCTGCAGCTCTGCAACTCCCTGCACAGATCTGTGGGATGGCGAACAGCGCGCACATGGTTCATCCAACCACGTCAGCCTAGCCGTCGATTCTTTTCACACTGTCAGTCCAACACGGAAGCCTTTAGTCGGATCATGCATAGGATGATTACATTCACCAACTATACTTCTGCGATTGAACCCACAGCTGCCTGATATGGCCCCAAGGAGTCTCTGGAGAACGACGTGGCAGGATAGATAATCTAACTAACTTAAAACCCAGGCAGTGCTATGCCAATTTGCACTGTCTTATTCAGGAGGCCGGGGGAAAGTCAGAGAACCCATAGTCAGCCTTGAACCTGTGGCTATCATGCAGCCACTACGCCATGCAGACCCTCGCACACCCTCAGGTTTTATATGACAATACATAAAATCTACATGAAATTATACAAAATTAAGCCAGTACAATTAATATAAAAAATATAATTACATTCCTAATATAAAAATTATTCCTAAAAATAATTTACATGTTTTTCTCTGCCATAAATATGGGCCCCACAATAATGGTTAGCAGCATGTTTTGAAATTAATTTACATTTGTTTTAAACAGTGATTTCTCCCTGCTCAAACTCTGCCCCTTTGAACCACTAACCCACCCTTCTTACCTCACCCATGGCCTCCTGAACTGAACCCCCTGGTCATCCAACAGCCGCAATCAGTGGATCTTAATTTGGAAGGACTGGCTCATGTTATGTTCGGGGCTGGTGCGAATGAAACGGTACGTAACGCACCGAAGCCAGTGTGTGATACCGTAATGTCCTCCAGTCCAGGCAGTAATATGAGCACGTCCTCCTCAACTTTTTTAAGTCACCATCCTCCACTGTATATAAGGCACTCCATCTTGGTATATTTGGCAATATATCCCCTCTTGCAGCTAACTGTATTTGTAATGTTGACTTGCTTTCAAAATCTTGAACTAGTATACCCTTTTTTATTAAATTGCAGATTCCAAATTGTTGAAAGCAAGTAGCCTACTTAACTTCTTTAGGTATAGGCCTACGTTTAAATCGGTGGAAAATCAATTTCTAATGTTGTGCAATGCCGTCTACTACTGTTTGAAAACCTCATGAATTTACGTTGTTTCTTGATCTATTTATGAAACAAAAACATTGAAGATCACTTAAGGATTGTAATTGGTTTGATATGGACTGATCGTAATCAATGCCTAACAAAATAATTTGTCTCATGACGTCACCGTTGCGTGACGTGGGCAACGTCGCAGTAACACAGACTACAACCATAGACTGTAGTCTGTATGACTACAACATATCTGCTCTGTTCTGTACCGTCTTGTGCAGTTTTCGCTTTCCAGGTAAGTATTTAGAAAAATAATCTACGTAAATATTGCTACTATAGTCCCAATTATTATAATTTCCAAATGTAACGATGACAACGAAGCCTGATTTTATACACTTAGCTAGCTGATTCTGTTGCTACAATGATACCTAATATATTGTCTAATTAAAGGTTAGCAGACTGAAAGTTATTTTGACTGCAGTCTGTTAAATCTCAGATAGTTAGGAAATGCTGTTCTCTAACTTGTTTGCGTAATTTACTAAACTGACTTCACTTAATGATACAATAATTGTTAGTATGACTGAATCGTGCTTTTCATGTGTTGATATTCTTACTTCCACCACGTGGTATCTGCCGGAAGGTTTCATCAGTGTTTGTAATAGGTAGCCTACTGTTGATATTTTAATAATTCAATATTTGATACAAGGATGTCGGCTGACGAGGAACGCACTGTAACAATAAAGGACATACTGGAAGACGAAGAGCTGCAAGAGGCTTATGCAGTGTTGGCTGGAAGTGATCCTGACAACTGCTCGTATCCACAGGTAAAGAGGGTGTTGTGCTGCTTGCTTGACATCTGTAGTGTATTTAACATCTAAATAACTACTCGCAATGATGTTGGCCGTTTGGCTCTTTATGTTCTGAAATGTAATTGTGTTGCAGGGATATGTTAAGAGACAGGCGGTTTTTGCCTGCAACACCTGCACACCCAGAGGTGTAGAACCAGCAGGTCTCTGCCTTGCCTGCACCAACCACTGCCATGATGGGCATGATATCTTTGAGCTCTACACAAAAAGGTATAAACATTGTCCAAGGGAGATAGTCCACCATATTATAAAATTAAATGCAATGACACAGCTCATGTTTACATTTCAGCTAGCTGTTTACATTTCACAACACTGTTATAACTTGTTGAAGTCTGGACATTGCATTTGCATATATTTGTTTGTCATGCAGGAATTTTCGCTGTGATTGTGGTAACGTCAAGTTTGGCAAGTTTCCGTGTCAGCTGAGTCCTGTAAGTCTTCCTAAGTTTAGTCTGCCCCTCAGGCAAGTCCTAGTGATATCTGAATATGTAAATTTGTCCTGGTCCATCTTCTCTTTGCAGGGCAAAGACTGTCAAAACACTAAAAACCATTATAATCACAACTTCCATGGCTGTTACTGTATTTGTGACAGACCTTACCCAGATACTGAAGATCAGGTATTGATTTAATTCCTGCTTTAATCACTATACACTTTCTTTAATGCTTTCCTCTTGAGTCCCCTATTCCCACATTTCAAAAATATCACATCCTTCTCTTCTATATTTACACTGCATCTTTAAAAAGTATGTATTTTAGGCTGTCATTTTGTCTGTAACAAAGCCCTGCATAGTGTATTGAATACATTTTCTATCAATCGTTTTTAAATATTTGGAAATACAGTTTATACGTTTTTTGTAAACTGGGCATAGAATAAAAAAGTAATTTTTTTGTTGTCACAAATTTTACAAATATCTGCTTTAATATAGCATGATTGTTTAATTTGAGGGACCTAGGGTTTTAGGCTTGCAGTGCCACCTGGTCTTGCAAGATAACATTGAATTGCTACACGAATAGATTCTGCTACCGAATGATTTGTTATAGTCAATAAAACTTCATTTGAATTATACTGATACAGAAATAAGATTAATTGATGATGACAGTTGGAGATTGTTACTTCACATTAACCAACATTTTATTGAGTTAAAAATGTCAAATCTCTATCTGTTGTAGGGATGCACTAATATATCAGCCAGCAATTGGTATCGGACAAATGCAATAATTAAATGATATATTCTATGCCAGGGTACATTGTTACAGGATTAACAACATTGGCGGTTCATTTTTATTTGGGTGTACTGTATCTCTAGCCTGTTGTCCCCCCTTTTCCAACTTATTTGAAACCTTAATTGTTGTAAATAAATGTTTTTGTAGATCAGTATAATATTTATTTACTCGTATTTAAAACAAGTGTCCAAATTGAAATACGTTAGTAATTGTCTTTGCTCACCTCAAGGAAAGATGATGCGTACCAGGCTGGACACCCTGGTTTTAATTAATAGGCTTGGTCACTAGGATGACCTTACTGTTGTTAAAGTAATAATGGATGTGTCATATCTCACACCCTCATGAAAACCCCTACTCCCCCAATAAGGTTAAGGAGGACATGATCCAGTGTGTCATCTGTGAGGACTGGTTTCATCCCAGGGTAGGTATGGTGACCACATCTTGATCACTTTAAGCTCCATTTCCAGCTTTTTGAGCGTCATTTACAGCTCTTCGCTATGTTCACAATGTTTCAATGTTATGACTCCTTGGCCACGTGTGTCTTCTCTGTGACAGCACCTGGGTTGTGTGGTGGAAGACTCTGAGGAGCTGCAGGAGATGACATGTGAGACCTGCATGAACAAAGCCCCCTTCCTCTGGACCTACGCTGCCCACATCGCAGGTGTCGTAATAAACTCGCTGACTGACTCACTGTTCAGTGCACAGACGATGGCAATTAGTGGGGCAGCAATCGCTCTACAATACCATACTGTTACTAAACATCATGCAGCTCAAGTTATAGAAATGTATGTTGTTTTTCTTCTTTAAGAAACTCCTGTGACTAAACGGAGTCCCTGTAAAGAGGTTGTGGTGAATGTGGAGACGGAGGAGCCAGTTCAGCAGAGGGGGGAACCAACTAATGGGGGTGAAGGGTCCTCTAGCTGCCAAAAGCAGGAGAACGTAAGGAGAGCGATGCTTTGATTTAACTATTTAATTTCATACACTCCACATCAAGCAAATACCTTAGGGTTTTTAAGAAGTGTATCTTATGGTTACTTTTGCTTTACTGTTGTATTTAGTCTGTGTTACAAGTTTAATGTCTAATGTAGTGTTCTTCGTAGTTTAATTGGTTCACGCCAGACTGTTTTGAGCGTTCAACACATTATGTTGGCTTCAGTCTTCACCCCTCACTGATTGGTATAGTGGGCATTACCAAAGTGTGCTGCGCGCCCCTTTCTGTGAGTGAAAAGCTAAACAACAGCAAATGTATGGATGGCAGCAGGTTAAATCTACATTCCACCGATGGCACATTAATGCCATTAAAACAGCTTTTGTGAAATGGCGTTTACTCACATTTTCATTTAGTTAATTATTGTTTACCCACTTATGTTGTTCCCATAGTCTTTCAAAGTTGAAAACTTTAATATTCTTCATCTAAATTTCAAACGTGTGGAATCACAAGTGCGTTTCTCCCCTGTGCATGCAGAATTTGCCTGGGCAACATTGCGTTCATTGACAATTCCATTCAACAGCAAACACTGTTCTCCCGAGTGCGCGCCCTGGCAAAGGCCATGCAGACAAGTTGATAGACAAGTAACTTTTTAAAGTCTGTATTAGCTACTATGTTAGCTAACTTCTGCGTCTTGTTTCAAACAAAGAAAGACTCATCCAAAGCTGACTCATGCCTAAACTTTTGCATATGACTACTATAGTAACTAATATATTTTAAATGTATTTTATAAGAGAATGAAATAATTGTGGTGAGACAGACACACTATAAACCTTCACTCATTCCCATAAAAGTATCATTTCAAATTTTGCTTTACAGAGAATAATGAGGGGAAAAAAGGGTTACATTTTTTTTAAAAGTTGCGCTGAGGCAGGCGGTAATGCAGCAAAAGACCACAGTTGTGCTTTGGTAGTGCAAATAATCTATTTTGTTGATAATGCATGCCTGAGAGTTGTCTACGCCATTGAAGTTGGTCAATGTATTTGCAATACATATTCGCAATGCAGCTCAAATGAGATAAACATTAAAACATGACACATTTGAATATATTTTCAAAGGGCTGAGGGCTTCTGTAGGATAGGTGATGAGTGATGAGATTAAGGTGCACATTAGAGGTAGGGTGCGTTTGACTGTGTGGCCCCGGGTTGCCGGGAAGGGAAATTCGAGCCAATGGCCTCCTTATGCCAGCGACACGAATTCCACAACGAGTAGGAAAGAAGGTCTAGTTTTGCAACTCTGGTACTTTGAAAATATGCAAAATATACATTTTGCACTGCCTTGAAAGTGTATTTTCTTTTTGTGTGACTTCCCCATTTTTTCCCCTCCCAATTCCCTCTAATCCTGCCTTGTCAGCAGCTACGCAACTCCTTGGACAGATCTGTGGGATGGTGAAGGGCGCGCACATGGTTCATCCAACCACATGTTGCCCAGCTGTCGATTCTTTTTTTCACTGTGAATCCAATACGGAAATCTTTATTTGGATCATGCACTGGATGATTACTTTCACCGACTATAGTTCTGCGATTTAACCCACAGGCGCCCGATCTGAACACAAGATAATCTGATTAATTTAAACCAAATAGTGCAATGCCAATTTGTGCTGCCTTGTGCTGGAGGCAGGGGGAAAGTCAGAGAACCCTTAGTCAGGCTCGAACCTGTGACTATGATGATGTAGACTGTCGTGCAATGCAGTGATTGGCCCACTACACCACTACACTTTGTAATTCATTTTCTGTTGCAGTATGTTTTTCTAAATTAATGTATGAACACAAGACTGCATGGGGTTTTTAGTTTTGTATGCAACACAGGTTCATTATGGGAAACAGGTAATTTATCTATTGATGCGCTGCGAAGATGTTTTTGCACCAGTAGCTTAAAGTTAGTAGCACAAGTCCCACCAGTGGAAAAGGATTGTGTAGAGCTTTCTAAACCTATTCGTTAAATACAGTCATCCACTCATCTATTGATTTGTAGTGCAGGCCACCTGATGTCCAGCAGGTGGTGCTGGAGGGTGACATGGGACGAAGACAGTGGCCTCCTATTCCTGTCTGCCTGCCTGGTTTTCCTCTCCTCTGGGTAATTAGGGGAGAAATGATCCATGGGAAACATATTCCACTGCTCTGGGGACTGGCTTAGCCAGGCTTCACAGCTCAGCTTACTGTAAACAAGACTGATTTCATCAGCCCACCCTCTCATCATGTCAACCTTTATTAGTGAGCTTATGTGCTTGTCACCAGATTGCTGCCTTCGAGGGATGTTGTGTGTTAATATGTTCTTAAAAAAGCCACCTTGATTGAGACTCCGTTCCTCATTCTTCATGAACACAATCCAAAAGCTTCAACGGTAAACCGTGTTTTCTCACTGGCAGTCATCTGTCCATCCGCAGGTTGGCGTGGCTGCCGGCAAACGAACATACCTGGAGATGACAGGCCTTCCCGAGAACAGCCAGGTCAAGTCTACTTACTGCAGGCTGAGGGAGATGGAGACCCAGGAAGTGGAAAGAGCAAGGGAAGGGGCTGTGTTCTGGCCCTACCACTGGAGGGCCAAGCTCTGTACCTGCGTCAGCTGCAAGGTGGGCCACCGAAGATGATCCTGTAGAAATGGTGTGATTTGCTGTGAATGATCTGAAGGAAAGTCCAAACACCGATTTAGGCAATGTGTGTAATGAATCGAGTGATCTAGCTTACAGTTTCAGCTGCTTAGTTTAATTAGTGGTTGAGGTAGAGGTACTGTACTGGCTGTTTAGTATATTGTATTACCATCCCTATGGTTTGGATGTAGGTAGAGAGTAGTTTCCCTTCAATGTGTTTTGTGTTTTTGCTCAGAGGGCCTACGTTGAGGCAGGAGTGCAGTTCCTACTGGACGAGTCCGACACCGTCCTGGCCTACGAGAATAGAGGCACTATAGAGCAGGGAAACACTCCCTTCGACAGTTTGCTCATGTCAAGCCTAAGTACCTTGGACCGTGTGCAGCAACTGGAGATTATTTACCGTAAGGATGCAGACAATGTAGATTGCATCAACAGTTCCTAACTAACATGGATTTCTAACTATTATTAACAAGAGTAATTCAAGTCAACTGTTTGTTTTCCCAGAGTTCAATGAGATGCAGACTGAACTGATGGCTTTTCTAAGGCAGATAGCTGATGAAGGAAAGGTGAGAAGCTTTTTGTTCAACTGTGGACAAAATAATATTACCAAATTAACTCCAATAACCGGAGCAGCAAGGTGGCTAGGGCTACTGTCCTTAAGGCCCACATTTCAATCCCCGGCAAGGGGGAAGCTTTGACATTCTGTCCATGAGCAGATCAACTGTCCCTGGTCATTGCTGCAAATAAGAATAGGTTCTTAGTCAATGGATGAGAGACCAGTGCTGCTGGAAGTGGTGTAGGAGGGCCAGTAGGGGGCACTCTTCCCTCTGGTCTAAAGATCATTCCAATGCCCCAGGGTAGTGATGGGGACATCTGCCCGGCGTAGGGTACCGTCATTCAGATGGGACGTAAAATGGGTGTTCTGACTCTCTGTGCTCATTTAAAATACCATGGCACTTATCTTTAAGAGTAGGGGTGTTAACCCCGGTGTCATGGCCAAATTCCCAACCAGGCCTCACTTCAGTCATGGCCACCTAATATTCCCCCTCCTTCCAAATTGGCATATATAACTACTCCACCTAATAGCTGATGTGTGGTGAGTGTTCTGGCGCAAAATGGTTGCCGTGCATCACCCAAGTGGGTGCTACACATTGGTTAGGTGGGCTTTCCCCCTCACTGTGTAAAGTGCTTTGGGTACCTTGAAAAGCGCTATATAAGTTGAATGTAGTATTATTATTATTAAGACAGACAACTCTGAGCAGCAGTGCATAAGGTACTTAAAGCACTAGCCTGGTTAATAAAATTCAGTCATAGGCCCACACCTGGAATACTTTGTTGACCTTTAAACTTCTGTTGAACTTATTCCATCCATTAGGTGGTCACAGCAGAAGCCATCCATCAGTTCTTTGGGAACCTGATGTCCAAGAAGAGACGTCAGATGAACAGTTGATGTCACTCTGCCCCTCACTGTCCTCTTGTTTACTTGTGCATTTAGTTACATTTACTTTGGGTTCGTAGCAAAACAATGGTTGTGTGACCTGCTATCACCTACCTTCTGCTTTAAATAAAAGTGCTGCTATAAAATAAGATGTTGATGTTTTTTTAAGTTGAATGTTTTGATAGAAAATTGTTCCTAACTTAAAATGTTTCAAATTGCATTCCTTGTCTAGACGGTTCCTCGCCATGGAAGTGTATGGACAAAAACAAAAAGGTACTGCAGTTTGAAATGTCCATTTAAAGACCTGAAACATGGATTACAGTTTCTCTTTGTCCATAAACACTAAACTATGGAAAAACATTTTACTAGAATGTTCCTCTCAGATGCTTAACTCAAGTTTTAACTTAATGACTTAACACAGTTCAGAAGTATATTGAAACAGTTTATTTGAAGATGCCCAAGTTCATCACTGTTATGCACCTTTTGAGGTAACAGTAGAAAAATAGAACCATTGAAACTAAAGACAACTTAGTATGGGAATCTACAAAAGTGTTTACATAGATCAAACAAGTACAGTGTACCTGTTCAATTTTATAAAGTTTAACATGTATCCAACCATGTACATCCAGAATTCAATTTCAAAGGTACCTAAAAATAAAAAATGCTATGTACACAAAAAAGTTGCTAGCTACATGAGTTTTACAAAGGACTATTTGATGCAGGCTGGTAGCTGGTAGAAAAGGCTTGCATAGGACATCAAAGTCACTTCCCAATAAAAGCCCAGCCTCTGGCAAGGAAAGGCACTGACTTGTACAGCTAGGGGCAAACAGAGTGTGGAGGGTTTTGAATTCAACAGGAACACTGTCCTGAAAAATAAAGCAACTAACCACCAATGAACATGAGGCCAAATCTGATGCTTGAACATTTTTTCCCCATGAAGTAAAGTGGACGGAACATTTTGTATTTTGCCCAATAACTTCATTACCACAATGCAGAGTAAATATCTACAAACTGTCTACATTTTCTTGTGATAGTTTAAAATAAAAAAGAATAAAACCTACACAGTCATTGCAGTCAACCGCAATAAGAATACTGAACAATTCCCTAAAATAAAAAATGTAAGGACACCTTGCTGGGCTTGACCACCTTCTAAACTGTCCTTCCTAAATGGAATGTGAAGCTAAACAAAGGTCACAGTGTTAAACACCAGAGCTACAAACCAGCTGAAAAATTAATCTACAGTACTGCCACTAGGATGAAATGATGGCAAGGATTTCTCTTGTACAGTATATATTAAAATATCTAATTATTTACAGGCAATGCTAAGGATTTCTGAATAGTAGAAATGCTGATCCCAGAGGCCATATGGTTTTATTAAGAATTACACAGGTGTTCCTGATCTTATTTGTTCTAAATTAATATCTTTGTCCCCCTTTCCCTGATCCCATTGAATATGGGCCGTTCCTACAGTGCAACGTTGCCTTTGTGTCATGGGTTTGTCATAGAGAAAGACACAGGTGTGTCAGATCTTACAAGCTTTGATGTGTGCACTTTGGTTTCTGTAGCAACAGCCCTGGTAACTCACAGAATATCCCATAACCTTTGACGACTGCAGAGGAAGAGCAAATCTGTGCAGGTCTGTGATAGGCCAAAATGTGGTGTGAGCATGTTCACATACATGGGCATTACAACTGATGGAACTCTTATGAATGGAATATGTTCAGCTGGTGGACCAGGATTAATATGGATATATTACGGTCACGTAAAAAACGTGGAACAAGAACAAGATGTTTTCAAGCATATTGACCAAAACCACCCAGAGTTGGTTTCTAGTTAATCATCTCAGAGCCATGTGGTGATATGTAAAAACAGACCTGATTAAAGATTGACACCGATTGTACAGTACTGAGAACTAACTGTGTACACAGTTACCCAGAAGTACGAAAACACACACACACACACACACACACACACACACACACACACACACACACACACACACA
>JACXGM010009823.1:0-27064 GCA_016801145.1 Umbra pygmaea | reverse complement strand
TGGTATTACTGTGCTCAATTGGCCTGCCAACTCTCCTGACCTGAACCCCATAGAGAATCTGTGGGATATTGTGAAGAGGAAGTTGAGAGACGCAAGACCCAACACTCTGGATGAGCTTAAGGCCGCTATCGAAGCATCCTGGGCCTCCATCACACCTCAGCAGTGCCACAGGCTAATTGCCTCCATGCCACGCCGCATTAAAGCAGTCATTTCTGCAAAAGGATTCCCGACCAAGTATTGAGTGCATAACTGAACATAATAATTTGAAGGTTGACTTTTTTTTGTATTACAAACACTTCTTTTATTGGTCAGATGAAATATGCTAATTCTTTGAGATAGGAATTTTGGGTTTTCATTAGCTGTATGCCAAAATCATCAGTATTAAAACAATAAATGACCTGAAATATTTCAGTTGGTGTGCAATGAATCTAAAATATATGAAAGTTAAATTTTTATCATTACATTATGAAAAATAATGAACTTTATCACAATATGCTAATTTCTTGAGAAGGACCTGTATGTACCTAAACTATATAATGTACACAAAGAAATACAGAGACACAACTAAAAACAATTTCCGCTACAATAGCTAAATTCATTCACTTTAGATGGTCATAGGAATATATTTATGTGCACATCTGAGTAATATACAGTTGAAGTTGGAAGTTTAAATACACTAAGGATGAAGTCATTAAAATTATTTGTCAACAACTCTGTTAACAAACTACCCTATAGTTTCGGCAAGTCGGTTAGGAAGTATGTGCATGACACAAGTTATTGTTCCAACAATTGTTTACAGATGGATTATTCCATGTATAATTTGCTATATCACAATTTCAGTGGGTCAGAAGTTTATATAAACTAAATTGACTGTGCCATTATACAGCTTGGAAAATTATAGAAAATGAAATCATGGCTTCAGGAGCTTCAGATTTTTGCCATTTGAGTCAATTTGAGGTGCACCTGTAAATGTATTTCAATGCCTACCTTCAAACTCAGTGCCTCTTTGCTTGACATCATGGGAAAAACAAAAGAAATCAGCCAAGACTTAAGAAAATAACTGGTAGACCTCCACATTTCTGGTTCATCCTTGAGAGCAATTTTCAAATGCCTGAATGTACCACATTCATCTGTACAAACAATAGTAAGCAATTATAAACACCATAGGACTACATAGCTGTCATACTGCTTGTAGTAAAAAATAACAATAAATATGAATATATGAAGATCATGACGAGGCACGTAAGTAGCGTAGATTTTGCTGGGCCGGGGGTCAGGAATGGTGGATGGGCACTTTGTGTGTTTTGTTCTCCATTGCAGCATGATGCAGACAGGCGATTGTCAGGTTTTTTGTAATGTTAACCCTAACCTTAACCTCAGTAATATAATGTATATAATGCCTAATCTTAACCGTTAGTAACCTCATGCCTAACCTTAACCCTAACCTTAACCGTGAAAGTTGCAATATAATTTTGAACGCAATGGAATGTATGGAATGTGTGGAATATTTTCACATGAATCCGAACAACAAAATGTGCAAAGGCAACGTAATAGAAAGACAAATACGGCCTTATAGCAAAACGTGCAGCTGAAATGTAAAAACACCCTAAATATGTTGGCAAATAACGTAATTCACGTTTTCAAAATAGTTTCCTGAGAATGTGATTTGGGAGAACTTCTGAGTTGTACGGTTGCTTGCAAGCCAAAGAAAACAAACCCAACCATGAAGCATGGGGGAGGCAGCATCATGTGATTTGCTTGCAGGAGGGACTGGTGCGCCTCATAAAATGGATGGCATCATGACGAAGGACAACTATGTGGATAAAATTAAGCAACATCTCAAAACCATCAAATTTTGTGGCAATATGGCGTAAGGACAACAAAGTGAAGGTATTGGAGTTGCCATCACAAAGCCCTGAACTCAATCTTATAGAAAACTTGTGGACAGAACTGAAAGTGTGTGCGATCAAGGAGGCCTATAAACCTGACTCAGTTACACCAGTTCTTTCAGGAGGAATGGGCCAAAATTCACCCAGCTAATTGTGGGAAGCTTGTGGAAGGGTACCCGAAAGGTTTGACAAAAGTTAAACAATATAAAAGCACTGCTACCAAATATGAATTTTATATATATATATAAACTTCTGACCCACTGCGAATGCGATCATAAAAATAAAAGCTGACATAAATAATTCTCTCTGTTGTTATTGTGACATTTTTACTCGGATTGAACATCAGGAATTGAGTCATACATCTTATAATTGTGCGTGTGTGCGGAGAGAGATTACCCTCTTCTGGTTGAATGCAAAACAATTTGTCGGTAACCATGACACGAGAAGGTTCCACATTTGTTCTGAACATCAACCATCTCTCAATGCAATCTCTGAATCTGTAAGGAAAAATACATCCTTTATTCATAAATTGGTCAAATGAATAGTTAAATACCACCACTGAAACTAATGAAGTGAACTGGGATTGGCAATAGTAGCCATACAGACCTGTCTGTGCTTTCTAGTCGATTCATACCTCCAGGCGCATTTTGGTAATCACCCCCTGCCACCACTGACTTTGGGGCTTTTTACACTACAATAGCTTTCAGCAACATTTTCCAAATCCGATCAAGCAGACTTCAGGACCAGATACAATTGTAGTGTGTAAACTTGTGAGTCTCTCAAATTCCACGCAATCTCCGGAGGTAGCGTACGAAAGATCCCACCTTGGGCTTTGCTAACAGCCCAGGAGAAATGTGTATTGCGGGGGAATTCTACACTGTAGGTCAATGGGCTGGGCTGGTTTCTGAATGCACCCAACTCAAGACAGCTTAAATGGCAAACACAAACGCGCAATTGCAGTCTGGAGACATGACAGTATAATTTCAAACAGTATAAATTAGCTTGAGCGAATTCGTAAATGTTGCTGAAAGCTATCGGAATCTATTGTAGTGTAAAAAGCCCCTTTGTCTACTGTTGGGAAAATGACTGGGACACACAAATGGTTTAACTCGCCTGTGTGAACGAGATCCGTTTTCCCCTTTATGGTACAGTATAATATACCACAATCATTGGATTAGTAAAAAAACGTATGCACATAATGTGCGTGAGAATTGTGCTACTGCAATGACTGTACCCATTTTATCCAAATCTTTTAATGCCATGTGCATTTGTTTGCATTGAGTAGCAGAAGAGAATAAACCACTACTCTCCAAATCATAAACAAATTCCACTTTCCCTTGATAACTATACATATCTGTTTGAGCATAACATTTAGACTGGAAAGCTGTGGCTGTCATAGTGTAGCATAAATTTCAAGGGACTGGCATAAAATCACAATTCAAACAAATGCATGACTACTTTTCTACAGTCATTAAATACTTTCTGATCCTCCCTGATGTTTTTATGAAGTTTCAATAATATTCTGATGCATAGTACTCATTAAAAACCACAGACCTAAATATCTATTATATTAATTATGCATATTAGGATGTGCTTATTTGTGTAACAAAGCACTGCATAGTGCTATGTAGTCATTATGCCATATACAGTCGTATACAAACATTTAGGCACCCCTTACAATGTCCATGATTTATATCTATAAATAATTGGGTGTTTGGATAAGCAATTTCACTTTGATCTATCAAATAACTGAAAGACAAACATTTTAGTAGTGAAATGAAGTTCATTGGATTAACAGAAAATGTGCAATATGCATCAAAACGGAATTAGACAGGTGCATAAAGGTCCAATGTATCATATCAAAATAAACTGATCAATTTCAATGCCACGCGATAAGAGTTACCAGAGCATCAATCCACAAACCAGTAGGCTCTAGGACAGTTTCTGCCCACAAGGCACAACCCTACTCAAAAGCTGAACAGACACATCTATGTAGATACTGTTTTATCCTGCTGCTCTGCTGCTAACTCTGATATCCATTTGTATATACTGGTATACTTACTTTTTAGTGCAGTGCATTTTTACCAATGTAATTTGTATATACTCAATTGTATACAGTGCATCCGGAAAGTATTCACAGCGCTTCACTTTTTCCAAATGTTGTTGTTACACCCTTAATCCAAAATTGATTAATTCATTATTTGCCTCAAAATTCTACAAACAATACCTAATAATGACAAATGTGAAAGAAGTGTGTTTGAAATCTATTAAAAATAAAAACAAAAAGCACATGTAAATAATTATTCACAGCCTTTGCTCAATACTTTGTTGAAGCACCTATGGCAGCAATTACAGCCTCAAGTCTTAAAGTATGATGCTGCAAGTTTGGCACACCTATCTTTGGGCAGTTTGTCCCATTCTTCTTTGCAGGACCTCCCAAGCTCCATCAGGTTGGATGGGGAGCGTCGGTGCACAGCCTTTTTCAGATCTCTCCAGAGATGTTCAATTGGGTTAAAGTCTGGGCTCTGGTTGGGCCACTAAAGGACATTGCGAGAGTTATCTTGTAGCCACTCCTTTGTTATCTTGGCTGTGTGCTTAGGGTCGTTATCCTGTTGGAAGATGAACCTTCGCCCCCAGTCTGAGGTCCAGTGTGCTCTGGAGCAGGTTTTCAGCAAGGATGTCTCTGTACATTGCTGCATTCCATCTGTAAAGGCCATTTACCATGTTGTATTCTGTAATACACTTTCTTTTAAGTAGGAGGCAGTAACTTTTCTTGGGCTGCATTTAAGGAAGGGTGTAATGCGTCCAGGTGTGCGTGTCGGGTGAGCACACAGTTTTCTTACTGTGATTATGGTGACAGCAGGTTGGGTAGTAATCATCAGTAGGTGATTAGGCTACTTAATTGTCTGTTTGTGTCAGAACGTTTTAATGTATGCAACATATTAATAATAAATGTGAATGCAACTGTAACCGTTTGGACATTACCATTGGAAACCTACACTGCTGATGCCTAACACGCGTAAGTCAAGTTTGCTGACATGGCCACAGCAATCCTAAGGAAGGCTGTTACACCATCTTTCCCTCGATCCTTACTAGTCTCCCAGTTTCTGCTGCTGAAAAACATGCCCACAGCATGATACTGCCACCACCATGCTTCACTGTAGGGATGGTATTGGCCAGGTGATGAGTGGTGCCTGGTTTCATCCAGACATGATGCTTGCCATTCAGGCCATGGAGTTCAATCTTTGTTTAATCAGACCAGTTAATAGTTTCTCATGGTCTGAGACTCCTTCAGATGCCTTCTGGCAAACTCCAGATGGGCTCTCATGTGCTTTTTACTGAGGTGTGGCTTCCGTCTGTCAACTCTACCATACAGGCCTGATTGGAGGAGTGCTGCAGAAATAGTTATTCTTCTGGAAGATTCTCCTCTCTCCACAGAGAAACACTTGAGCTCTGTCAGAGTGACCATCGGGTTCTTGTTCACCTCCTTGACTAAAGCCTTCTCCCCCGATCACTCAGTGTTGGCCGGGCAACCAGCTCTAGGAAGAGTCCTGGTGGTTTCAAACTTCTTCCATTTACAGATGGAGGCCACTGTGCTTATTGGGACCTTCAATGCTGCAGATATTTTTCTGTACCCAGATCTGTGCTTCGATACAATCCTGTCTCAGAGGTCTACTGACTATTCCTACTTCATGGCTTGGTTTGCGTCAATAGGGAAATAAATTGTAACCAAGCATTTTACTGTAAAGGGAACAAGTTTTAACTGTCACAAGTGACGATTAAATATGAATCTGAACAGTCAGATTATCTTGTTGACTTCTTATATTCTCATCATGTTTTGTTAATTCTATTGTAATTGTTTTTATTGTATTCTATAACCGAGTGTGTCTCTTGCAAATGGTAGACCTTTGGCCAGGTTTTCATTGTAAATAAGAATTAATACTCAATTGGCTTACCTGGTTAAATAAAATTGAACTCAAACTTACATGACAATATCTGTACATCCATTGAAGACAGAGTTTAAGTCAGGGATGTCACAGTCCACATTGTCACAGCAGCAGCCAATATCACAGAAGTCAGGAGTCAGATCACATAAACACACTGCAAGAGAGGAAACGCTTATTGCAGTGCAGTGAATCTTTTAATTATAATTTCAGAAAAACTACTGACAGCTGCACCTTCTGGATTCAGAATTGCTTTGGAACCAGGTGTTACAGGAGAGCCAGTTTCAGTGAGTGGTTCAGCGGTGTCTTCTGATGTCGGAGGCAAGTCCCTGGTTATCGTAGATAAGGCATTTTGAGTAACAGTTTCGGCAGAATCAGTTGCGAAATGAGTCGATGCATCGGTTAATATTGATACAAAGTAGGCCGGGTCAGTGGTACTGGAAGGCTCATTTGGTGTTTGCAGGCTTGTGGTGATTGGAGAATGTGTATTAACTCCTCCATTCGTGGCCGCATGTGTGAAAGATATGAATATCAAAATAAAAAGCTGCATTGCATGATAAAAATTTAGTTCTAACATGTTTGTCAAGGGTTCCCTGTAAACAGTAGCTCCGATAAGTACTGAACTAGCTACCACAAACGGGTACGTACAGTGGTAGCCTAAATTACCGCATTATCTTAAAACCGTCCTTGTTAGCTTGAAATACACTATTGCATCACATTTGCTAGAACTGCAAAAAAAAGTTAACATTACATATAGGTAAGATCAGAGAAAAAAATACTTGCATATGCATTTAACAACATGTGCACGACAATCAAACATGTTGAAAACAATAAACGTTGCTAAGGAAGTTAAAGCTTTGCGTGCTTCTTCTTCTTCGGAATGGGCTGGCAGTTAAAAGTGCATACACCGCCACCTACTGAACCGGAGTGTGAGGTCAGTTACCCTACAGAACCTTTATTTTTTACAGTCTCTGTACAGAACTCAAATTCTCCCCATTAACCCAGTTCCCCCCAGGAACGTAAACAGCGCTTTTTTTAATAGATATACATATTTAGGTATTTTATGTCTTTTTGTGTGAAAGGAGAGCATTTTTACTAAAACAGCTGTTGGACCCACACTGCTGCATTACATGTGTACCAGAAAGACCACCGGACCACCCTAGAACACAAAGCTTTTCATTAAATGCATACATTCAATACATAAAATTATAAAAAACTAAAACTGGTAGCCTACTTATTTGTTTAGTTTCTTTGTCCTGTACAAGAAGTCTAGGTATAGAGATTGCTGCTAATGTGTCGTCATCATGACATATTTCCGCAAAGCATTTATAAATCCGTGCGCACGCACGTCCTACGCCGTTTTCCCTTTATAAATCACAATCAACTCTAAATGTGGCGCAGCTTTTGCGGCTGCCAAGCTTTTTTGTCACGCCTATAATTGCCCATAAATAGTCAGTGAAACGCCCCAAAATTAATATTCATTGATTGAGAAATCATGGCAAACAGAGAGAGGAAAACCAAGAAAAGAAACTTCACTCAATGTGAAGTAGAAAATATTGTTGGCGAGGTGGAAAAGAGGAGGAAAATGTTGTTTGAAAGGCAAAGTGTGCCTATTACCAATGCCGAAAAGGCGTTGGAGTGGCAAAAGTTTGCAGACGGTGTAAGAAAGTCGGACAGTGGCCCAAATAAAAAGTGGTCAGATATCAGTCAATGTCAAAGCGTCTGGCGCTTCATCACGAAAGTGTGTCTGCCACGGGTGGGGGAAAATTGGTTACATTACAGCAACATGTCTGCATGCATCATAAATTATTTGGACATTGATCGAATGAAAATGCTTTCAATTAATGAAAGCATTTTAATTCTCATTTGGTGCCCTTATTATGGTAACATGAGTGCAGTCAATAGCACCGATTACATATGGGAAACCGGACATAGCTGCAAATTGCGCTTTTTGTTAGCCTGTTCACCCGCAGTGTAAGGAAACTTTATGTAATCATGCGACACACCAATTACACCTATTAACACGTCTGGCATAACCCGGCTAAGGGTTGGCTGTGAAATCCCAGACCTTTCAGAAAATTCCCTCTGGAAAGTGCCAGTCGCCAGAAATCCAAGTGTTGTAAGGACTTGAAGTGGGACTGGCACGGGGTGGTTTCTCCGAGTGCTCCTCTGTAACGCTGGGCCCAATAGAGCGCAGAGGTCCAACAAGACGCCCCAAGGAAGTCTTCTTGCTGTCTGACAATGCGTTCCCTCCGAATCCTTCCATTTGCCACATCTTCTAA
Organism: Umbra pygmaea; assembly: GCA_016801145.1. Classification (NCBI taxonomy): domain Eukaryota; kingdom Metazoa; phylum Chordata; class Actinopteri; order Esociformes; family Umbridae; genus Umbra; species Umbra pygmaea. Next base: position 18,949 of record JACXGM010009823.1, on the reverse strand, counting down.
CAGCGCAAGATCAGCCATTGTGGTTTATAACGCATTGGGTTGGCATCATGGCTTTTTATGACCATGCAGGTGATTGTATCTGATCAGCTACAGATGTCGGTATTCATGTAATTGTAAATGGGATTATTCGCAAATGGAATTAATTCCAGCTTTCAAAATGGTTAAGACATCCGTCACGATGGAACAATTGATGGATGGAAATGAAACTGACTAACGGCATATAGCCTACATGAACACCATGATTCCGTAGTTGATGACATTTATGAACACAACTTTCCCCAGTTGGTCAATGAAGACATCAATCTAATCTAATGTATGTCTGCTCCGCCAGACGGACGCATCGACAAGGATATGTTTTAAACATTATTTTGTTTACCGTATTATTTATGAGGATGAATTACATAACATGGTAATATAATTACAGAACATGTTTAAGTGTTTTTTTTGCAAATATGTCTTCGTTTGCATTTAAGTTGGCTACAATCTTGTTTTATTTCATGTGTATTCCACCACAGAAATATTATTAATGAGAGGCAGTATTTCGATTTCGTTTAGCTACACAACGGTCTGCAGTTTCAGACAGTTTCACGTGTTTCATCGATCTGTCGGCGGTGTCGCCATTTCTCATTTCACCCGTTTTTGTGCGTACGCATGGGTCAGAGTTTCCGTGAAGGACCGCACATTTTCCCGTCAAGTTTGCTTTTTATAAATCCCAATTATTGCGTAGAGAGTGGCGTACGCCTTCTTTTGTGCGTACGCCACATTTATAAATGAGGCCCCAGGTCCTGAACACATCCATCTGTTCAAAAAACCTGGGCCTGCCTGCTGCAGCGACTTAAGTTACTGAAAACTTTGTGTGTGTATGCACTAACACCAGGGTTCGAAATAATGATTTCATCTTTGTGGGGGTCTCTTAAAAAAGTAGCCCAAGTAGGCGCTGCATGTGTAGATAAATAAATAGCCTAACATTGGACATTCGAGTTCCAACGTTTATTAATTCAGGAGTAGAGAATCAACAATAATAACAAACAACCTTATATCACCCTGTTGCTATACTGAGTGTATGATTTTTTTGTCCTCATGGCAAAGAATGGGCTCTTCTAAGTGGTTTGGTATCCTTTGGTATTTAAATAACATTTGACTTGAGCAACCGATGTACAACATGATCAAAAACACCCATCGCGATATGCGCCTAGGAGTAGCATAGACCTATTGCATTCTTTTGGAAAACATGTTTCTTTTAGGCTGTTTATTAACACAAATGTCGTGATATATATTAAAGGAAACAATGCATTTTTGTGATCTAAATAATGGTGCTGATGATATTTAGAGACCCCCACAGGTGTATGATTTTACTACTTTCATGTGAGCTCCCAAGTAATTCGAACCCTGATTAGCACTTAATATCATGTAGTTATATAGTATATATGGGTGCTGGAAGTAGGGCAACAGCCAACAGGTTGACGTCCTGCCGGGTCTTGACCAGTCGCTATGCTCGTAAGGTTCCAGTCCTTTCATTCCCTTTATTTTCTCGTCATAGCTCGTCTTTGCATTAGGATTTATTTTAGGCGGTATGGTCCGAAAATGTTTTTTTTAGCCCGCTGCATTTTGTAGGATTCTGTTTTTCATGCTAAGTTTACATTATTTTCATGCCAGAACACTAGCCTGCTATGCTATCCCATGTAAACATACCAGCCCTGGCCAAACATACCCCTAATTCTTTGCGTTTGATGACGTTGCCGCTCATTTGGTCACATGTCTTAGCAATCTCTATAGTCAGAAATGCCGTAGCCAGGACTGAATTAACCTCCCACTTATATATTGAAATAAGGTTGATGAAGCAGTGTGGAACAAATTGGACAGTAGGTGCACATCAACCTTGGATGTACACCTGCTGAGTGGTTGCAGACTAGACAGATGTCAAATAGGAATGGAAAAATGGGTAAAAACATTGCCCTAAAAAATATATTCAGTGCTGCTTGAAAGTTAATGTACCCTACAGCAGTGGGTATCAAACCTCTCCTTGATATACCATGCCCTAGATAAATACTTGAGATAACACACTTAAATCAACATGTCAACTGGTCATCAAATTCTCACCTGCTTGAATCTGGTGAGTTTGTTACAACTAATCTGTGAAATGGCAGGGGGTTCCCCTGAGAGGTTTGAGGAACACTGCTCTACAGGGTGGGTTGTTATTGCTGTTAGAAATAGCACAATAATATTCGAATTCATAAAGATATTTAAAATAAAGTAAATATGATATTTTTCATTCAACAAAACCTCTGACTTCATATGTGCCAAAAGATGTGAACCACATACAACATGTAGCACCTCGATTAGCAGTGATACCTTGGTTTAAATTTCTCCACTAATTTCTGATATCTGTTTTGAGATATTTTTGCCAACTCCTCCCTACAAGATGCAACCAATAAGTGACTTTTGAACAGGTCAGGCATGTATTGCCCTCTTCACGTCCTACTACAAAATCTTAATTGGAATAGAGATCAGACTGTGACAGGGGTTGGGTTTGTAACAATGTGGAACTGCTTTCCCTGGTGCTGAATAGACTGAGACAAGCATGAGGAGACTGAGAAATCAAACTGCAATTTATTTGAGAAAACACTTCAAGAAAACAAAACTGCCTCGAGGGGCTAAATGAGGCTATACTTTGTGGTACAACACACAAACATATGGATGACAGAAATACATTTGTGACATTTAGCTACTTGCAGAAATGAATTAACTATAATATCACACTAATTACAAATGACAGACAGCTGGGAACTTAATTAAGGACATTGATTGGGTAAAGTAAACATGTGACCTGATCTAAAGTGGTAAAAAACACAAATGAACAAGACACATGAGGGTGAAACAACAATACAGTTGTGGACAACAGTTTTGAGAATGCAACAAGTATTGTTCTCCATAAAGTTTGCTGCATCAATGTTCTTAGATATTTTTGTCATTAGTCACTATGGTATAGGCCTACTGAAGTACAATTACAAGCATTCTATAAATGTCAAAGGCTTTTATTGACAGTTACATTAAGTTTATGCAAAGATTCAATATTTGCAGTGTTGACCCTTATTTCTCAATACCTCTGCAATCCGCCCTGGCAAGCTGTCAATTAACTTTGGGCCATACTTTTCTTACTTCTGGGCCACATCCTGACTGATGGCAGCCCATTCTTGCATGATCAATGTTTGAAGTTTTTCAGAATTTGTGGGGTTTTGTTTGTCCAGCCGCCTCTTTAGAATCGACCATAAATTCTTAATGGGATTAAGGTCTGGGGAGTTTCCTAACCATGGACCCAAAATTTTTATGTTTTGTTCCCACAGAGCCACTTACCGGTGGTTACCACTTTTGCCTTATGGCAAGGTGCTCCATCATGCTGTAAAAATCATTGGTTGTCACCAAACTGTTCTTGGATGGTTGGGAGAAGTTGCTCTTGGAGGATTTGTTGGTACCATTATTTATTCATGACTGCTCTTAGGTAAAATTGTGATTGAGCCCACTCCCTTGGCTGAGAAGCAACCCCATACATGAATGATCTCAGGATGCTTTACTGTTGTCATGACACAGGACTGATGGTAGCGCTCACCTTGTCTTCTCCGGACCAGGTGTTTTCCGGATGGCCCAAACAATCAGAAAGGGATTCATCAGAGAAAGTGACTTTGCCCCAGTCCTCAGCAGTCTAATCCCTGTACCTTTTGCAGAATATCAGTCTGTCCCTGATGTTTTCCTGGAGAAAAGTGGCTTCTTTGCTGCCCTTCTTGACAACAGGCCTTCCTCCAACATTTGTCACCTCACTGTGCATCATCCGCGGTCAGTGGATCTTAATTGGGGAGGACGGGCTCATATTACGCTCGGGACCGGAGTGAATGGAATGGTGTGCAACGCACAAAACCCAGTGTTTTTTTGTTTTGCACACTGGGTTTTGTGCGTTGCGCACCATTCCATTCACTCCGGTCCCAAGCGTAATATGAGCCCGTCCTCCCCAATTAAGATCCACCGACCGCGGCTGCTGTGCATGCAGATGCACTCACACCTGCCTGCTGCCATTCCCAAGCAAGCTCTGCATTGGTGTTGCCCTGATCCCACAGCTGAATCAACTTTAGGAGATGGTCCTGGCACTTGCTAGACTTTCATGGCTGCCCTGAAGCCTTCTCCGCAATATTTCCACCACTCTTCATGAAGTGAATGATAATCCGATAAAAGGTTGATTTAGGTGCATTCTTAATAGGAATATCTCCGCATGTGAAGGTAACCATTGTTGACATGGGAAGAACAATGATTTCAAGTAACATCCTCCTTTTAAAGCTTCCAGTCTGTTATTCTAACTCAATCAGCATGACAAAGGGATCTCCAGCAACACTCGTCTGTGTTAACGAGACAATCACTGACATTATGGCAGTTGGTCCTTTTGTGGCAGGGCTGAAAGGCAGTGGACATTTTTGGATTAAGTTCATTTTCATGGCAAAGAGGGACTTTACAATTCATTGCAATTCATCTGATCACTCTTTACGACATTCTGGAGTATATGCAAATTGCCATCATCAACACTGAGGCAGTAGACTTTGTGAAATGTTGTATTTGTGCCATTCTCAAAAATCTTGACCACGACTGTACAGTATTTACAGTACATATTCACTGCCAAGAGCATGTTAGCATGTTGTCATTTATTGTTCCCAGTTCCCTCACTGTTGACATTGCCGCCCCAGTAGATAGTGCACACCGAGGGTCAGTTTGTTCACTTTCATGTCCCCTTTAGAGGCAAAATATAGAGTGATGTTTTCTCCCTTCCTGAGGTAAAGTATTTGGTGAAGGTAATCCTTGCAGCCCATTTCTTTGGCATGCAGGTTGAAGCTGGCCCGGTCCTGATCCCTGACCCTCAGCTCTAAGGTCCCATGTCCAAGCATTTTATCCAGACCCTCAGTGCACACCTCCATGTACAGCATGTAGGTACCATCACAAGACACTTGAATCTCACTATTATTGTGGCCGAGATTCATGTAATGGCTATCAAAGCCATTAAATCTGACTGGCCCACTGTTGATGAGACCTAGAGAGAAAGTGACGAGAAGATGGAAGACATGGTTAGATGAATAGGATAGTGGGCTGAGGGAATGCTGATAAAACACATAGCTCAGTTTTTAGAAAAGGGTTGTACATTTCATTGATTTTGAATATTTAAATGTTCTTAATTTGCTATAGGCTCTTATCTAGAGCAATAAGTGATAACAGTCTTACTCAAGTACATATGTCAGATTTTTCACCTTGCCAACTCAGGGCAACTTTGGCTTACTGATTAGATGCAGTAATACTGTAGCTAGGGGAATTAATCTCCTGTATCCCTTTCACGTAATAAAATTATTCTGCTAATAATGTAGTATTCCAGTGTTATAATACCTCAAACAGTTTTTGTGTTTATAATTAATAGATTCAACAATATAATCATGCTATTTTTGGATCATGGTACTTCTGCTCCTGTGAGCTGCCGCTCCGTAGGTTTTTGTTCCAAACCTAATTTAGCACAAGTTATGCTACTCACTACCAGGTTGAAATGCTAACTCAGTGTAGTCGCAACTCGGGTTGGACGGAACATTTACAGAATGCCAGCTCGCGGGAGCAGGAAATAGTATCGCGAAGTATAATTGTCCTACTGGTATTTCAGTCAATGCGGCTGTATGTTTTACTCAGCTTGGTGTTGTTTGTATTAACGTACAGGTAGATGGCAGTAACTACTTTGGAAATAACATGGCTCCCATTCAGTGCAAGCGATTGAATCTTCAACAACTTTTTTCAACTACGTATTGGATTTGGAACAGTTACAAGAAGTGTTGAGATTGCAATAACAACGTAATGCAGCAATAAAAGGCAAACTGGAACAAGGATTTACACAAAAATATAGCCAATTATACTTATCTGAGGGAATCAGAAAGGTCTCTAACAAAAGCCTGCTTCAAATAAAAGCCGGTTGCCTTCTGCAGTAGAGGTAAATAAAGGCCCCAGTCTTTATTTGAGGAATTACGGTATATTTTGTGCCTGGTCACGATGTCTCCGTATTGACTGGATTGGCATTGGAGTGGGCAACATTCATGTGGTAGAGAGCAAGCCCTGAGGTCGAGTCCTACGAGTTTTACTGCACTCCTACAAGCGGTCTTCGATCACCCTCCTGATGGAAAGGAGGAAGCAGAGTGCTTTCTACACCCACCCCAGGGGTCTTAGATGGCAGAAAAGTAAAGCTTAGCCTTTTGAATAGCAGCAGACAGAAGCTGGTGGAATGAGGCTGCTTTAATTAACGTATTCCCCCATGCAGGCATATACGTAAATAAGGCCCTCCATCAGGGCTTCATTAGAGCATTATCATCTCCTGCCTACTCCGGTTTCTTCTTTGTAAAGAAGAATGGTGGGTGCTGCACCACTGCATCGACTACAGGACCTTAAATGTGGTGGCAGTTAATTAGCGATACCCACTACCCCTCATAAACCCCACTGTTGAGCGTATGTATCGAGCAGTGTTTTCACTAATCTCGATCTGCACAGAGCATACTGTACAACCTTATACGCATCCAGGAGGAATGGAAGACGGCACTCAGCACCACTATGGGCCACTATGAATATCTTGTGGATATCTTTAAAATCTTATAGAGAAATTAATTTAAAACTTTTTGATAATAAAGATGTTTTGCACAAACTACCACCTTTTTAATAATTCACTCTTAACTCTCAGATGGACTGGCTACCAGACCTGAGCTCAGGGATGTCTGTCGCTGGAGATCCCTAAGATCTCCACTAAAGTGGGTAGATCTGCTTTTATTTCCTTTTCCCCTCACAGGAAATGAATTACAATGCACTTTTAAATCTGAGGACATGGTGCAAGTAGGGCATTTTTGTCATTTACTTGAAGAAAATGTTATTACAAACTGTGTTTAAGTGATTGTGTTGCCTTCTTGCTTTTTAACCTGTTGAGGATCAGACCCTGAACATCTATTTCCACCTAGAAAACATACCAGATTTGTTATATTGGACCTGAAGTAAAGAGATAAATATGGTTGATATTATTTAAATGGAATGACTTTTAGTTTGTGGATATACAAAATGTGTTTAGAATAAGAGTACACTGTGAATCTGGCACAATATGTGTTTTTGTTTTTCTACATCATTTGTCAAATGCAAATAAAAAGCCATATATTGAAATTTGGGGCTGGAAAAACTTCTAATCATGTCCCCCTGGGGAGGGCAACATATGCCAAAAACCTTTGAATTAAATAGTGTCAACAGCCAAGGAGCTATAGAATATTTTGTAAGAGGACCCCAAGTGTCCCTCGGGATTGTGGCAAAATGTACTAAAGTTTCCAAAGTAATAATTTTCAGAAAAATAACTATAATCTTCTTAAATATTATATTATTATCACAAAATAATCATTTATTTATTTATACAAATGGCCAGGGCCCGGTTCCCCGATAACGTTCACACTTAGCGCGCTAAGAAGACTCAAAAAGATATATCTTACCGAAATTATGTTCCTAAGTGTGTTCCCCGAAGTGTCCCTTAGGAAGCTTCTTAACACGCTGCCTCTTAAGTTACAAAGGCGCTGTCCCAAGGGAAGGTGCTGAATTAGTTGACATCGATTGCTCAGGTATCGATTTTTCACTTCACGTGAAGGTGCATTAAGAAAGACAAAACGTTCTATGTAAATGAAACATTCCTGAAATTATTCCAGTAACATTTATTTTAGCATAGTTTAAGTTATCAGTAAAATATAGACTATTAATTCAATTATCAAATTGTCAGTAATGTGTTCACACGATGTTGTGACTGGTAGACGAACCGAGTATCCCTCGCTAATCATCCACCCTCCTCATTCCTTTGTACCACTAGTCCCACTTCTTGACGTGGTTTTAACGACTTCTAAAAATGATGTAAAACTCTTTTTATATCAATGGTAAGGTACAATCAGAATATATTGGCAAGCAGCTTCAGTTACTTCTGTTTAATGTGGTTTTGATTGCCATTGGTTAATGTTTACAATAAAAAGCAACGTATCTACAATGAACAGAGAGAGAGAGTTAGATAGAGAATATGGTGGGGAATCAACGTAAAAAAAGGGCACCAACCTTCTCGTCAGAGGAACTTGAAGTTTTGCTGGACGAGGTGCACTGCACAAGGTGACACTGTTTTCCAACTTTGGAATAACATGTGCAACAGCAACAAAAAAGAGCTACGGAGCGAAATAGCAAGGCTGCCTCTGGATCAGGCACACCGAGATCCTGGCAGGATGTCAGGAAGAACCTCAAAAGGGCTTAAGTTTTGCCGAATAAAACAATTGACATGGACTAAACGGCTCCGCGGCCGGCGCCGTCTTTGATTCAATACAAGGACACGTTGGATCGCTGCCACAGTTGGTCGCTTACTGGACACCACCATGCTTACCTATTTATAGATCTTAGCCATTTAGAGCCAAATTGTTTGCCAGACTTTAATTATCACTTATTATAAAAGTGATTGTCAATTTAAATGCTTTAATGACATTACGAAATAGCCTAGGCTGATTACCACATATTAGTTCTGATACCAAATAAAGTCAATTTCATAAATAGGCCTGTATCCATTAAGAATATATTTTATTAGTAGTCTTAAAATGTCCATAAAATCATTGTTGAGCCACAACATTGTCAACATACCATAGTTTGACTTGTACTGTGCTGCACTGATTTCTAAAGACTGCTGCACAGTGGCGGCGACTAGCAGCTTGAGCTCAAACAATGCTAAGAGAGAGCTTACGAATGGTCCAGACCAACCTTACGAAAGTGTGACTTACAGAAGATATACTTAGCGTACGAATGTGTCGGGAACCGTGCCATGAGGTTAAGAGAGAGGTTAAGGAATAGGTTAAGAACTACTTAGCAATAAGAACGTTTTGGGGAACCGGGCCCAAGTTAGTAGCCAAAAGCAAAATCACAAAATAAAACACTTGCCAGACATGCAACTGTAGCTTTACTTCCGTGATGCTCAAAAGAATCAACCCCAAATGACTGAATAGCCCAGCTCATTGGTTGTCTACCTACATTGAATTCAGATGTTTAGGTCATGATTTGATGGATTTAATGTCAGTCAAAAGAGTGACGCTCTGGCTTATCTGAAGCTATTTGAAGCTCAGAAGTCCAGAAATAGTTCGGTGACTGTTTGGAAACAGACATTGGAGATGAAGTTCGGTTGATTGGATTTTACCAATGAAAACAATGCTCAGTTTTATTGCTGGGAGGCTTTGGATGATGAATCACAGAAAGTTAGCTGACTGTAAGTACATCATTTATTGTCACATATGAATATATTGGCTGAGTCGCAACAGCGAACGGTTTTGTTTACAATGCACTAACCTCGCATGATAATGTGGCATTTTATGCTTGTCATAGCTATTGTAAATATTGTGGCGTCAAGAGTCTGTCAGCGCTGGCCCTACTACAAAAGGATGTCAGGACTCTGGACAGCACCTCAGGAACAAGGCTGCCGAGGGGAACACCGAAAGAAAGAAGATGACGGCGTATTACCTGGAAAACAGGAGGAAGACAGAGGCAGTCCCACCCACACCTGACGCAAATTAGTCTCAGCACGCCTGTTGCCAGTTGAATAATGAGCAAGGAGTCCTTTTAAGAGGAAGGAAAAGGTAAATCAGGTTGGTCAGTCTGAGTAATAAAAGCTAATCTTGCTGTTGTGCTCTCTTGTTTCCTGCCACAGACGGAGAGGAGTATAGCTGAGAATGAGCCAGCCTCGAAGAGACAAGGCATAGGGCAGCGAGTCAGCGCCAGAAGCTTTTTTGTGTATTATTATGAGTCTTATTTTCTTGGTTAAATGTGCCCTTGGCGGTGTTCAATAAAACCCTTAATCGGTTAACATCCTCTGTCTGCGTGATTCTTCTCCCTTCCCCGCGACAATCGGTGGAGGATGCGGGCAAAGGAGTGGAGAAGTATCAAAGTAGAAATTCCCAGTTTAGGCGATTAGGACGCGAAGGTTGTACTCAAGGATTAATTTATTTAAAAGATATTTTGTCTATTGCTAGAGGGATGCATGGAGGAATTATTGAACCAGATGGCTCAAATGGCCAATCAGTAATAGCAGCTGGCTTTTAGGATGATGGCAGCTAGGGAAGAGAATGTACAGACCCAACGACAGATAGCCGCCCTTTTGGAACGGGAGGCAGACTCTACCCCGAGGCCTCCAGCTCAAGACAGGGACCTCCGCCTTGCAGCTACAGACCTCCTTACTATACTCACCCCTCATGATGATGTGGAAGCATATCTGCACACTTTCTAAATCATTGCAGAACATGAGGGGTGGGCGCAAGTGTCCTGGGCTATTATCCTGGGCCCCTACCACACAGGAGAGACGCAACAAGCATATTTGTCCCTTCCAGCACAGGAGGCACACAATTACGCACATGGTGCCCCAAGAGGAAATCCTGGGACGAATGGGGCTGTTGTCTATTTTGACTGATATATTGAATGAAACTCCTTGTTATTATTTGAATAGATATTGCCATGAGCTAAGTGGCTAAGTTATCATGCTTTTCATTGAAATTACAACTTCATGACATTTCCTCCTATGGAGTCCGTTCATTCGCATTCGAAGATCGACACTTTATTACTGGCAAAATGGCAGCCATCAGAAACAAGGTGAGTTGTATAAAACCTTTCTTTTTAGTAAACACTGTGTACACAAACAATGTTCTCAATGCTCAAGTTCATGTGAACAGACCCTGGTAATACTTCGATCAAAGTTTCATGTTGTGCCTTCTTAATGTTTTAAAAATAGTGATTTTGATGCTATCATAGTAGTGCCCATATCACTCCCCTTCAAAAGGCAATTTGACCAAAACCAAAAATAAGGAAAATCTTAAAAGTGGCGTTTTAAGATTTCTTCGAAAGGTTGACTTGAGTACATTCAAAAAAAGACCTTAGGTTGCATTTTGGCAAGAGTTAGGCTTTACAAGCTCAGGAATCTAGCTAATGTCTTGGTTTTACAATAGCTATAACAAAAATAAACATTAAACCTTATAATGTTATCTACAACTTTTGCAATTTTTAAGTTATATATTTATATACGTCCCATATCTTTACAAAGCTTAGGATCTTAGCATTCTAGTGATTATCTCGGATTTACTATAGCTATTCAATTTAAAATGTTATGAGTGATAATGTGACGTACATGCCAAGTAAAAAATGCCATTAGCGTGTACACTCAGCTGTTCGTTATTTCAACTCATGGAAAATACACAGTTGATTATAAATACGGTTTAAAAGTAAAATGTTTTGGTAATATATACAAGTCCCATATCTTTACAAAGCTTAGGATCTTAGCATTCTAGTGATTTTCTCGGTTTTACTATAGATATTAAATGTGAAACATTATGAGTGATAATTTGAGCTATGGGTCTTGTAAACAAAGACATTTGTTATGTCACCTCATTGAAAATACATAGTCGATTATAAACACGGTTTACAAGTTCATTTTTCAGGTAATATATACATGTCCCATATCTTTACAAAGCTTATGATCTTACCATTCTAGTGATTATCTCAGTTTTACCATACCTATTAGATTTAAAACATTATGAGTGATAACTTGAGCTATGCATCTTGCAAACAAAGCAATTCTACTAGTAGAATTGATGAAATAACCTATATTAGTATAGAAATATAGTACTTACAGTTGAAAATCGTTCTTTTTCGTCATCAAAGAAAATATGCAATATGTATCAAAACCAAATTAGACAGGTGCATAAATCTGGGCACCCTTGTCATTTTGTTGATTTGAATCCCTGATTCATTGGAACACAATTGGTTTGGTTAGCTCATTAAGACTTGAACATCACAGACAGGTGCATTCAATCATGAAAAAAGGTATGTAAGGTGGCTAATTGCAAGTTGCTGTTCTCTTTCACTCTCTTCTGAAGAGTGGCAACATGGGGGCCTCAAAACAACTCTCAAATGACCTGAAAACAAAGATTGTTCAACATTATGGTTTATGGGAAGGCTAAAAAAGCTATTGCAGAGATTTAAGCTGTCAGTGTCCACCTTGAGGAACATAGTGAGGAAATGGAAGACCACATGCACAGTTATTGTTAAGGCCAGAAGTGGCAGGCCAAGTACAATATCAGAGCTGCAAAGGCAAAGGATGGTGAGAACGTCATAAACAGCCCACAGACCACCTCCAAAGACCTACAACATCATCTTGCATCAAATGGTGTCAATGTGCATCGTTCAACAATTCAGCACACTTTGCACAAGGAGAAGCTATATGGGAGAGTGATGCGGAAGAAGCCTTTTGTACACACTTGCCACAAACAGAGTTGATTGAGGTATGCAAACGCACATTTGGACAAGCCAGCTTCATTTTGGAAGAAGGTGCTATGGACTGATGAAACAAAGATGGAGTTATTTGGTCTAAACAAGGGGCATTATGCATGGCAGCACAAGAACAGAGTGTTCCAAACACTTGCTACCCACAGGAAAATTTGGTGGAGGTTCCATCATGATGTGTGGCTGTGTGGCCAGTGCCGGTACTGGGAATCTTGTTAAAGTTGAGGGTTGCATGGATTCCACTCAATATCAGCAGATACTAGAGAATAATGTAGAGGAATCAGTCACAAAGTTGAAGTTACAATGACCCAAAAAACTGTTTAAAATCTACTCTGGCATTTATGCAGAGGAACAAGTACAATGTTCTGGAATGGCCATCCCAGTCCCCAGAACTGAATATCATTGAAAATCTGTGGGGTGATTTGAAGCGGGCTGTCCATGCTTGTCAACCATCAAACCTAACTGAACTGGAGATGTTTGCAAGGAGGAATGGTCCAAAATACCTTCATCCAGAATCCAGACACTCATTACAAGCTATAGGAATCTTCTAGAGGCTGTTATTTCTGCTCAAGAAGGCTCAAATATATATTGATTGAGCATGTATAGCTGTTTGTGGGTCACACACATTGACTGTTGGTCTGAGAGCAGCACCTTCCCACAGACTCCATCTCACACACATTTCTTCTTTCATCCTTGGTCAACAGAAACTGTGTTGTCTCTGCATACGTCTCTGAGAAATAATGAATGTCTTGTCCCATGCTCTGAGGTGTTATTTTTTTATTTCTTTTTTTTAGGGGAAGGATCAGCTTCAGTATTTCGACATGGGTATTGTCTCCATTCTAAAACATGCATAATTTCCAATCCCACACATTTATTATATTATTGATTTCTGTATTTTACCCATCCTAACCTTTACCCGACCAATTATTGTGACCAAATACATTTTTGCCATTTTAACATTTAGCTCTAGCTTATACCTTTTACATGCTCTGAGTTTTGATACATGTCTGTTCTGTAATAAAAACTGGTTTCGAACTGTTAGTTGTGAAGTGGCACAGTATAAATAACACTGCAAAAGCATATCGTTCTTTGGTGTGTGTGTGACTATTTTACATGCACCCTGCTGGCAAGCATTAAGATAATAAAGAGAAAGAAAAGACCATTTTTAGTTTTCTAAGTGTGATACTTGTTTATCCTTGGTCAACATAGAAAACTTTCACCACACCTTGTTTCAATACTGAAATATTACTGTGTCCTTCAGTTATTTAATAGATCAAAATAAAAATGCTGATCCAGATACCCAATCATTTATCAATTAAAATCATGGAAATTGTCAGGGGGCCCTAAACTTTTGCATACGAGTGTATGTACTTGCTTCAGGTTCAGTGTAACAAGAGGTTAACTCTGGGTATGTTTTTTTAGGCAGAATTTCACATTTAGAGCCTGATCCTTGACAGGTTAAAAAACCACAATGGATTATAAATTATTAATTTGTGTTCTAAAACAGAAAAGTTGAAAACATAATGTAAATTTTACTTATTTTCCTGTTATAAATATAACTAGTAACTAATTACTTGAATTGTGAAAGTAACGCATTAGCTTACTTTTTACCAAGAAAGTAGTCTGACTACTGTAACGCATTACTTAGTAACGCATTATGCCCAACACTGTCCTTGACTCAACAAAAATCATCGGTTTTCCAGGGAGCTTGAGCATCGAGACCAACACACTCCTGTGGCAGGTGTTACACATATGAGCTTACTAACGGAACCGCTGAGTTCGTAAATGAGGTGCTTTGGGATATGCTCGGTTTGAGAATGGTGGTCTACATGGTTGATATCCTGATCTACTCCTCAATTTATGAGCAGGATGTCCGCCAGGTGAGGGCATTTTAAAGTGCCTCCGGAAGGTATTCACAGCACTTCAGTTTTTCCACATTTGGTTATGTTACATCCTCATTCCGAAATTTATTAAAGGTACAACATGTAATATCAATCAAAACAAAAACAAAATACATACTTTGCATTAAAAGCAAACATCACTATACATATATTATATATATTTCTTAGTTGTGTACTTACATTATCCTAAATGTTTCCACTAACTTTCAAATCCAGAGAAATTTGTAATATAATTCGAAGACACAGGACGTTTCATTTTGTCGCCCGTAAATGGCGTCATATAACCTGTGACTGCTCTAGTTTTTCTAAGTTCCAGGGAGCCACCAAACATAACGTGAATAAAGTTATAATTTTTTTAACAATATATTACTTTGTCAGTGAAAATTTTTTCTGCCGGAGACGCTAGATTGGAAGGTTGTCATTGACGACGATAACAAAACCCATGATCCCACGCAACCTCCCGACGTCATCCAAGTACATCTTTTGCTATTGTTTTGATTGGGAGCCCCCTGGCGGCCAAAAATTACATATTGCACGTTTAAATTCATTATTTCCCACAAAATTCTACAAACAATACCCCATAATGACAATGTGAAAGAAGTGTGTTTGAAATCTTAGCAAATTTATTAAAAACAAAAAACAGAAAAATCACATGTACGTAAGAATTCACAGCCTCTGCTCAATACTGTATTGAAGCACCTTTGGCAGCAATTACAGCCTCAAGTAATTTTGAGTATGATGCTACAAGCTTGGCACACCTATTTTGGGGCAGTTTTTCCCATTCTTCTTTGCAGGACCTCTCAAGCTCCATCACGTTGAATGGGGACCGTCGGTGCACAGCCCTTTTCAGATCTCTCCAGAGATGTTTAATCAGGTTCAAGTCTACTCAAACACAGCAGGCCCTTGAAAGAGAAGTACTGGTGGCCCATCCTGGTCCCTGATTGTTCTGGTTGTTGTGGACTGTTTTTCTAAATATTGCAGGCTTCTCCCATTCCCTGTGCACAACACCTGCTGAATCTTGGAATCAAGCTCCAATACCACCGGTGCCACAATACAGGCCTCCGGATATTATGGGGCTGTCCTCTACTGGCCGCTCCTCTGTGTAATACTGACGTGACACGGCATCAGCCTTCACGTTCTTACTGCCCGGAATGTAAGATATGGTGAATTTGAACCTGGCTAGAAACAGTGACCACCTCGCCTGGCAAGAGTTCAGTCTCCTCGCTGCCCGGATGTACTTCAGGTTTCAGTGTTCAATCCAAATAAGGAAAGGGTATTTAGCCCCCTAAAGCCAGTGTCTCTATGCCGTGAGGGCTTTGATAATAGCCAAAAGCTCAAGAATGCCGATAGGGGCAGAGCTTCGCCAGCGTACCGGACCATTGTGAAAGCACCACCCCGATCCCACTCTTAGAAGCATCAACCTCCACAACAAACTATAACGCCAGGTCAAGATGTGCCACCAGGTGCAGATGAGAAAAGGGCCTTCAGTAATGTGAAAGCCCTGTCTGCCTCTGAGGTCCACCACAACCTGGTTGGCCCTCCTTTCAGCAGGGACGTGATCAGAGCCGCAACCTTGTCGAAGACATGAATTCACTTCCTGTAATTGTTGGCAAAACCAAGAAATCGCTGTACTTCATTCACCATGGTTGGGGTCCGCCAATTAGTCAAGGAGAAGCAGTGTCCAAGAAAGGGGACAAATTGCTGGAAGAAAAGACAGTTCTCAGCCTTGACATATAAGTCATGTTGCTCGCATGTAGTCGTGTACACCAAGATGTCGTCAATAAACACATAAACGCATCCCAACATGTCCCTGAAGATTGTCACACGCAGCCCAATGTGGGCTGTTAGACTAACCGTTTATGTTTGAGTTACTGCCCCGGGTGTTATGGTTTAGAATTCTGTCCTGTGTGTTCTAGTGTTCAGCTGTCTGCCCTATATGTTTGTTGTGTTGGTTCCCCCTGGTGTCCCTTCTGTGTCGTGCAGGTGTTTTGTTATATGATGTCATATTGGTTCCTTAGGTTGATTACTTCCCAGGTGTATTGTATTAGTCTCCTCTGTTTTTGTGTATTTAGCCCTTGTGTTTCATTCCCACCCCTGTCGTTCGTTAACCCTGTTGCGTTGCCTGTATTGTTGCATGTGTATACTGTGTTATTTCGGTTTTGCCCCACGAGGCAGTTTTGCTTTACCAGAGTAATTTGAGAATAAACTCTATATTTTCATTGTATCTCTTTTGCGCCTGTCTCTGGGTCTATTTACCCTATTATGGGAAGGATGACACCGAGGGAGTAGCCTGGTTTGGTAGTGACTGGTTGGATGAGGCTGACAGCGGCACTAAGGAGTTTGCTTTTCCGGAGGACGACGAGGAGTGCTTTCTACCGGAGGACGAAGAGGAGTTCCCTATATGGGAGAACGAGGGCAACAAGAGGAAGGACGTGCTACAAGCCTGGACATGTCTCATGGCCAAGATCCAGGGAGCCGTCCCACTCGGTAGGCCTCTCCGTAATGCTAAGGGGATACCCCGGGCTCCAGTTAATCTTTCCAGTCCCGTTGTTAGCTCTCCCGTCGTTAGCTCTCCCGTCGTTAGCTCTCCCGTCGCGAGCTCTCCCGTCGCGAGCTCTCCCGTCGCTAGCTCTCCCGTCGCTAGCTCTCCTGTCGGTAGCTTTCCTGTTTTTAGCTTACCGGCTAGCAACCGTCCTAGCGGTGAGGGTAGCACCCCCCTTTCTGGCTCTCGGGCCAGTATTCTCCCTAGCACTCAGATACAGGGTTGCAGCACTCTGTTCCGGGCTCCCCGTCTGAAGGTTAGGGCCTCTGTTACCGCCCCTAGCACCCCAGTTGTTGCCCCCAAGGCTAGCTTACTTAGCCCCTCTAGCTCCTCTAACACCCAGGCTAGCTTTCCCAGCACCCAGGCTAGCTTTCCCAGCACCAAGGCTAGCTTTCCCAGCACCAAGGCTAGCTTTCCCAGCACCCCGACTAGCTTTCCCAGCACCAAGGCTAGCTGTCCCAGTATCAATGCTAGCTCCGTTAGACCCCCCATTAGCTTACAGGTTAGCACACCCGCTACCGTCAACGCTAGCTCTCCCCCGACTGTCAGGCTAGCGAAGTCCCAGCAGTAACTGGAGTAGCCTCTTTAGCTCCCCTAAGCCTCCCCTTTTCTCCCATGTCAGGAATCCCATTCCCAGAATAGGGAGGGTTAGGGGTCTACAGAGGAGGTAGGAGGTTAGCCCACTAGCAGAAAGGGATCTGGTGGCCCTTGCTATTTCCCGGTTGGAGGGTCCGGCTCTGTCCTTCGCCCTGAGCCTTTGGGAGGCAGACCACCCTTTCCTGGAGGACCACCAAAGCTTCACCTGCCTGCTTCAGGACATGTTCGGGCCTCTCCAGAAAATGGCCGACGTGCCACCTCTCCACAAGATGGCCGCCTCTCCACCTTCACCGACACAGCCGGCAGCAGTCTGCCCACCGCCAGCGCCTCCGGCAGCAGTCTGCCCGCCGCCAGCGCCTCCGGCTGCAGTCTGCCCGCCGCCAGAACCTCCGGCAGCAGTCTGCCCGCCGCCAGAACCTCCGGCAGCAGTCTGCTCGCCGCCAGAACCTCCGGCAGCAGTCTGCTCGCCGCCAGAGACTCCGGCAGCAGCCTGCCCGCCGCCAGAGCCTTCGGCAGCAGTCTGCCCACTGCCAGAGCCTCCGGCGGCAGTCTGCCCACCGCCAGAGCCTACCTCCGGACCCCCTGCTCAGCCGCAGCTGACTTCCGGACCCCCTGCTCGGCCGCCGCTGACTTCCGGACCCCCTGCTCGGCCGCCGCTGACCTCCGGACCCCCTGCTCAGCCGCCAGTGACCTCCGGAACCCCTGCTCAGCCACCGCTGACATCCGGCAGACCCCCGTCGCTGATGTCCGGACCCCCGTCCGGACCCTAGTCGCTGATGTCCGGACCCCCGTCCGGACCCCCGTCGCTGACGTCCGGACCCCCGTCCGGATCCCCGTCGCTGACGTCCGGACCCCCGTCCGGATCCCCGTCGCTGACGTCCGGACCCCCGTCGCCGACGTCGCTGATGTCCGGACCCCCGTCGCTGACATCACCGCTGGACTTCCCTGACGCCCTGCTGGAGCCAGGGCTCCGAGACACCCTGTTGCCAGGGCTCCCAGACACCCTGCCGCCAGGGCTCCCAGACACCCTGCCGCCAGGGCTCCCAGACACCCTGCCTGTGACAGGGCTCCACGACGCCCTGCCTGTGACAGGGCTCCCCGACGCCCTGCCTGTGACAGGGCTCCCCGACGCCCTGCCTGTGACAGGGCTCCCAGACACCCTGCCTGTGACGGGGCTCCCAGACGCCCTGCCTGTGACGGGGCTCCCAGACACCCTGCCCCCCTGGCCACCTGACCTGCCTTTCCCCGGGCCGCCTGACCTGCCTGTCCCCTGGTCTAATGGATTGCCTGTCCCTTGGCCTCCCGAACTGCCTGTCCCCTGGCCTTCTTGCCTGCTTGTCCCAGAGCCTTGCCTTGTCCCAGAGCCATTGGCTGCCCCTGTCCCCGTGCCATTGGCTGCCCCTGTCACCGTGCCAGTGCCTGACTATGTCCCAGGGCCCCTCTTTGTCCCTCCTGACCCAGGGCCCCTCTCTGTCCCTCCTGACCCAGGGCCCCTCTTTGTCCCTCCTGACCCAGGGCCCCCCTCTGTCCCTCCTGACCC
>JACXGM010009822.1:0-27065 GCA_016801145.1 Umbra pygmaea | reverse complement strand
TTGCACTATATTTTATATGTTCGTTCAATCTCTTTTATTTCTTAAACTGTACTATTTTTCTAACTGTTTTTCACTTTTATTTTAAATGCTTTAATTTTATCTGTTTTTTAATTTTTGTGTTTTCCTGTTTATGTAAAGCACATTGAATTGCCATTGTGTATGAAATGTGCTATATAAATAAACTTGCCTTGCCTTGCCTTGACCATCTGGTTCTTGGTCACCTCCTTGACTAAGGCCCTTCTCCCCCAGTCGCTCAGTTTGGTCGGGTGGCCAGCTCTAGGAAGAGTCCTGGTGGTTCTAAACTTCTTCCATTTACAGATGATGGAGGACACTGTGCTCATTGGCACCTTCAAAGGTGCAGATATTTTTCCAGCTAAATACAGATATAAATACACTGTTTCTATTTGTTTACGTTCTGAAGGTTGTGAGACTTGATTGATGCTTGAAGAGTTGAGGTCCAAGGTAGAGTTCCTTTACTCTGTGAAGATATATCTTAAGGTGAGGTTTAACCAAAATGTAAACACACATTCAACAAATCCCTAAAATGTATATTCTGTATAATCTGAAACCAACAGTAAATTGTGACAAGAAGTAGGCATACTGTACATCACCACATATCTATTTTTACTGGTGCTCATTTCACTCAACAGTGACTTTTTCTGATAGGTTGTCGGGTCATATTGTTGAGAGGAGCCTGCCATACTGGGATTGGTGTCTTTGGGGAAAAATGTATCAAGCTTCTCAGAATTACTCATAAGAACACTGCTAACACTTGACTTAAGAGTAAGTAAATGCTTGGCCCAAAGCTGCCCTTATAAGTTAGTTATCAAAGATCTCAGTCCTACTTTAAGTGAAGTGTAGGACTAAATCTTAAGTGTCAGACCATTGCCAAGGGAACCACATCCAAAATGTTGTAGTCTGCATCAAACTTAACTTGTGCGTTGATGCTGTGGTATATCTTCTTATTCATATAAACATTCTCGTTGACGCTGGGAGCAATGATCTTTACATGAGTGGCATCCATTGCACCTACTACTCTTGGGAAGCCAGCTATTTGCATGAATTGTATTTGCTTCTGATGGATTATGCAGGGTGTTGTTAGCAAAACAATGAAACGCGTGACAATGTGTTGAACTGTAAGTGCAATAATTGTTTCCATGACAATTAGTCTTATTGATGGTTGTGATGGCCCAAATCATCAGCATTGCGTTGCTGCAAACGAAGCATCATCATCACCTTCAATTCTACTGAAAATGCATTGCTGCGTAAAGTCACTGGTGAAATGACGTTCCTCACTCAGTCGCAGACGAAGATGATGGTTGCTATGTCCAAACAATAACGTTTACCAAATTGGCATAGCGCTGCCTGGGATTTGGGTTAGATAAGTAAGATTATATCTCCTGCCGCATCGCTCCAGTGACTCCTTGTATTCAGATGAAGGTGCCGTGCCAACAGTGCAAAAATAATCGCCGGCTGGGCAACATGTGGCTGGATAAATCATGTGCACGCCCCTCGCCATCCCACAGATATTTCTAAGGAGTTGCTGAGCTGCCAACAAGGCATGGTTAGTGGAAATTAGGAAGGGAGGAAAATGAAAAACAAATTGGCGTACTGCAGCATTCTTCTTGAGTTTTGCAGTATTTGATTGACTCTGAAATCATCCTTGTTTTTCAGCAGTCACATCATTCCATTGGCAGCCATTCATGCCCATGCCATAACACTACCTCCACCATGCTTCACAGATGAGGTGGTATGCTTCAGATCATGAGCTGTTCCTTCCATACAGGCCCATGTCATAACACTACCTCCACCATGCTTCACAGATGAGGTGGTATGCTTCAGATCATGAGCTGTTCCTTCCATACAGGCCCATGCCATAACATTTCCTCCACCATTCTTAAGATGAGGTGGTATGCTTCGAATCATGAGCAGTTTAATCACTTCTCCATGTTCTTCTCTTCCAATCATTCTGGTACACTTTGATCTTTCTCTCAACTGTACATAGGGCGTTCTTCCAGAACTGATTGTGTGTTCTTGATTTTAAGAAATGGTTTTAGTCTTGTGGTAAAACCCTCTGTATTTTCTTTGGTGACCTCTTAATTGTTGACTTTGACACAGATACGCCTCCCTCAGGTACTCACTTATGATTCCTCTTAGTTATTTTCTTTTCATTAAACTGGTGTTGTTTATTAAATCTTTCATTTTGATTGTTGGCACGGGCTTCCTGTCAACTCCCGGCTGCTCATGTTACAAAATGATTGACTGAAAAACTAGAGAGCAAATTAAAAGGGAAGCTAGGCAGAGAAGCTAGGCAGAGAAGCTAGGCAGAGAAGCTAGGCAGAGAATGCCCCTATGATCCAGTTTGCTAGGAGGACTGAGAGTGGGATGCCCTTGAGGAAGCAATGTTGAAGGAACACGATCTCATCCAGGCATCAATTGGCTATAGTCCTTACTCACCACCCACCTATTGGGGTGAGTCTGGGTGGACATATAATTCCCATACTGGATTTTGGGGGGGAGTTATATAACAGTGCCAACGGCTCCGCCTCCTAACCAGTGTCAGAGGCTCCACTGCTTCCCTAGCGCCAGAGGCTCCGCCTCCTAACCAGTGCCAGAGTCATCAATGACCCATCACCAAACCGGTCATGGTGGGTTAGGGTTGATGCCCTTCTACGGCCCTTTCAAGGTCTCCTCAAGTAACACTCCGTCTCCTGGTATCTCCTCCATGCTCTTGTACTGGGAGGCACCACAAAACTTGCAATGGCATATATGGATGTGTCATCCTGGAAGAGCTGGACTGCCCGTGCAAACCTAAATGGGCTGCTGGTATCGCCTCATGCTACCTGTATTTACAAGGGACACTAGCATAATGCAAATATACCAAATATTAAGTTACAGGGTGCCCAAATCTTTACACAATGTTTATTTTGTTTAATATTGAACATGGCTTGTGCAAACATTTTGATACAGGAATTATTGGAAAATGCAAATAATTCCTTGATAGACATGTACAGAAAGGTTTAAGATTGGTAACCATGGGTGCTTAACCTTGTTTAGTGCTGGGCCGGTTACACAGTACAAAGAAAAAAAGGGAAATGTGCCAATAAATACAAACTTTTATACAGTTTATACTGAATTTGATGTAAGTGTAATTTTCCCAATACTTGCTCACATAAAATGAGGATGGAACTCTGTGTTGTTTCACTTATTTGGTAGTAAAGGTCTGTACTCTTACCTCCTATTCCTCATTGAATTAAATGTGTATGCCTTTAGTGTACAGCTAATGTAGAAATATTGAAATTACTGGTACAATACCTGCACTGTAAATGTCATTTCAGTATTCAGGGTTTAAATTGTTCTGTCCCCCGTTATACTGTAGTTGTCCATCCTGTAACAACTTGGTCCACCCATTGGCTTGTTTGTCCAATTAAATAAGATACATTGTCAAATATCAAGAATGTGTGTAATGTTTTTTAAAGACTAAGACATAATGACAACACATAATGACAGACCTAAAGACAATATAATTAATACCTATTTCAATTTAGAATATAAGGTGCAAACTATATGCAGTTCTGTTTAAAATCCCACACTGTATTAACAATCTGTCATTTCTTTATAATTAAACCAGAACAAATGGACAGTGTTGAAAAAGTGACACTATTTTTATGAAAATGTACATATTATTAACGTGATGGGATGAAAATACTTAAAAATAGTTAATTGCATGTCCGTATGGTGTGGACATACTCTACTATGTTATGGATGTTTCACTGAAAATGTTGCTGGCACAACATAATTTTCTACAAGTCTAGTATGTAATATTTATAATATAGAATGAATACAAAATCTTAAATAAAATTTTGAAATGTCACCTAGTCCAAAAGTAACACTTTTGTGATATTGACCCAGCCACTCTACTCTGTTTCTTGTTAGTGATGACTTTGTTATCCTTTTCTAGCACTGTTTTTGACTATTCACTGTTTCAAATGTTGAACACTCTTACTACTGAGTTGTGGTTGTTCACCTAGTTTCTATTAAATGTCTGTATTCACTGTAAGTCACTCTGGATAAGAGTGTCTGCTAAATGAATAAAATGTGAAATGTAAATTGTGTATTCACATTAGACAACTATTATTATTATTAAACATAATTTCCCATGTATTAATGCACCTGCCTCCTACCTACTTCTTTCATAGACTGTGAGAATCTATTTCTTAATTTATTTTTTCCAAAAGGGCAAAACTGCCTGTTGGCCACAATCCTGCAAATGTGATTACTAAATAAAAGTACTATTATTAATATTTACTGTACATTTACCATGTTATTTACATTTTAACAATTTAACTGATGATTTTTAACTTACAAAAATGTTTTATATTTGTGCCTTTATTTTCTATAAGCTCTTTTTTAATTGTGTTTTCTTGACATTTCATTGTAACATTTACTTTGAAAGCATCTTCTCTGCCTCCTCCAATCTGGGTGTGATATTGTAGAATGTGCTTGAGCAGAAAAAATGAAAATTTGAGTGAGAACAGAGATGGTCAGGTGAGATGTGAAACAGAGCACTCTGGGAAGAATTCCACATGGAGTGCACTGCTTCTAATGATGGGACGTTCGACTCTTTTTACTGAGGGATATTTTCGAGTCATTCAATAAAAACAATTAATTTTTCAAGTCATTTTGTTCAATGGAACCAATGTAATGTATTTTTACTAAATATACTTTAATATAATGTTGTTTTGTTATTGTCACAATGTCTGTAGACTCTGTCCTTGTTCTATGTGTCACTACAGGGTGGTTTCTCCTCTATGTTTTTTGTTTTGATTGTGTTTCCCGCTCTTTGTGTCACATGATCCCGTCACATGTTTTGGTTAGCCTATCAGTTCTGTTGTTTGGTCCACACCTGCACATCCTCCCCTCGGTAGTTGGGTATTTAGTTCTGTGTGTTTGTTTGTTCTGTGTAGTTCATTGTTCATATGTTTAAAGTAATTGTATAATAGTTCTTTGTGGTATGTTTAGACAGTTTGTTTAGTGTTGTGATTAACTGTTCATGTCATGTGTTTCATACATTGGTTAGTCTTTGGTCCTCATTTTGTTCTATGTTTCTGTTCTTGTTCAGTTCATTCTTGTTTGGTTTATAAAAAAACTCTTCAGTGAAGACGCACCTGCCTCCACTATCTGTGAACTGCGACAATTATAGTTCTAATTATCAATCTAGGTTAATTATCTTTCAAATGTCGAGCCAAATTGTTTTTCGGTGTTGTACAATAGTTAGTGTTGTTAATCGTTTTAGTTCCATACCTGGTCATGAACTAAGCCCATGCTTTTCTGTCTGTGAATATTTATGACCAGACTTATTCTCGGAGCGATCAATAGAACAACAGAACAATTACGAGTATTAAGTGGGATGAAAAGGAGTTTAGTATGACCTGATCTGCACTCCCCTAAAGTGCCTTTAATTAATTTGTTTGTGTGTGTACAGTATGCTGTTTGTCTTCATTATCAGCCATATCATTAATTGAGTATGGAAATAGAGAATATAATTTCTTCTGAGAGAAAGGAGAATAAATGCAAAAGGTTTAAATTGACTATTCAGAGTATTATACAATAAATAATTTGTGTGTGTGGAGGAGGGGGGTTACATTTTCATAATTACTGTTTGCTATTTAATTTCCTTAACTCTGTACGTCCTGCAGAACTGCTTTTTCTCAAACACGGGCAAGCACACAAATAATGTGAAGGATGCAAATATTTGGTTTCTTACACAAAAATGACGACACAACTTCAGAATGGTATAAAGGGGCAGCCGTGTCCATGGGTTGTTACAAAGCTAAGTAACTGTAACAATGTGAGTGCTTGCTTACTTGTACATACGGTACTTATGTTATGTTATTATGTTGTTTTTTTTTCTATGCTATTTGTGTTCATTCCTATTTTATTGTTTTTATGTTAAGTTTTATTATAATGATCAGTTCTACTCTAGTTTGACTTCTATTCTAGTGTTTTCTACTCCATTCTATCCTACGCCTGCAGTGTAAGCATGAAGTCAGTGGTTGCTGTTCTGTTGCTGTTGTCATGTGGTGTGTGTGAAGTGAGGCCTAATGAACACAAATCCCATGACATCCGGAAGGAGCTGCGTCATCTGAAGGACACGATAGAGGATCTGACCTGCCTGACCGAGGGCATTGGATGTCCAGGGAAGAACCCACCAAACCCAACAGGTAGGGTCCTACCTTTTTCCTTCTATCCTGACAAGTGCTCCAGTCCCTGCTGCAGAGAAACAACCCCATAACATGATATTACCACTTCCATGCTTTACTCTAGGAATGGTGTTATTTAGATGGTGAGTTGTATTGGATTTTTGCCAGACATATCGCTTGGCGTTGAGGCCATACAATTCCATTTTAGTGTCATCTGACCATAACACCTTTTTCCACATGGCCTTAGAATCTTCAAGGTGCGTTTTGGCAAAGCTCATTTGTGTCTGCATGTGGCCTCTCTTGAGGAGTGGCTTTTTTCTTGCAACCCTCCAATACAAGCCACATTTGTGGAGAATTTGTGATAGTTGTCACAGGCACACAATGACCACTTTGTCATGAATTCCTGCAACTGCTTCAGAGTTGCTGTAGGCCTCTTGGTAGCCTCTCTGACCAGTTTCCTCCTGGCTCTTTCATCTAGTTTGGAGCAACA
Source organism: Umbra pygmaea (assembly GCA_016801145.1). Taxonomy (NCBI): domain Eukaryota; kingdom Metazoa; phylum Chordata; class Actinopteri; order Esociformes; family Umbridae; genus Umbra; species Umbra pygmaea. The sequence goes on along the minus strand of JACXGM010009822.1, from coordinate 20,372 downwards.
TTCTGACCCAGGGAGGGTCTGTGTTTTACCTTTCACCTTTCACTTCTTAATAATGGACTTCACTGTGCTTCTAGGCATTGATAATGCCTTTGAAAGTGTTGTGTCCATCTCCTGACTTTATCCACAACTTTATCCCGTAGATCTTTTGACAATGCCTTACCACCCACAGTGGATTGTCTTCAGTTGCACTAACAAGGACTGAAAAGCTTGTTTCATGCTGAGCTAATCAAAATGACCACAGCTGATCACAGTTGAAAGTCAATTGGCTTTGTGTGCTATTGAGGAGATTAACTACACCCGGTTGGGTTTAACTACACTGCGTAAGTTGTCAGTTTCACTCCCTCAACTTGTGATATTTGTGGCATTGTGCTGTGTGATAACTGCACATTTTAGAGTGGCCTTTTATTGTGGTCAGCCTAAAGCACACCTGTGCAATAATCATGCTGTCTAATCAGCATCTTGATATGCCACACCTGTGAGGTGGATGGATTATCTCGGCAAAGAAGTGCTCACTAACACAGATTTAGACAGATTTGTGAACAATATTTGAAAGGCCTTTTGTGAACACATGTTCAGCGTATGAAGCACTGTTGGAGTGCTTCCTTGATAAACTTTTCCATGGCCTCTGTCTCAGCCCACGACAAAGGGTATATACATGACTCCATGGGGGCACTCCTCCTTCGATCAGGTCAATGGCACAGTCCATATTAATGAGTGTGAGTGTTTTTGTGGTTTGTATCAGTTTGTATGCTTTTAATCTGTGTGGGTGTCACTCTCTTTCTCTACAGGCCCATGTGTGCGAGATCTGCTGGTGAACATTGACTTCCCAGGGAATGACTTTCTCCTGATGTGAAACAATGTCAGCTGGCCTGCACTCAGAACAAGCTGTGTCAGTTTTTTGCCTACCTAGAGCCCACCTATTCTGCTGATATCAGGTCAGTACTGCACTCTACTGACTTCAACAGAGTACTGACATTGCAGATTAATTACAACTTTGGTGGAAAATACATGTTTACCATAAAAGACTGTTTTTACCAGTCCAGTCAGTTTGCCGGTTTGATTCTTGACTCTGCCAATTCGTTTCGCATCCTTGACCAAGGCACTTTACCCTAAGTTTTTCGAGTGGGACAAAACAAAAAAGGCTTGCAACACAAATCAAACGTGATTACTAATGACTAATACAGACTACTACAGACAAGTGACTACTTCAGTCCACTGACCAGACATCTGATTACTACAGTGTGGGTGGAGCTCTGTGATTTGCACCCCTGACCTTAGAACTTTTATTCTCTCCCCAAGGCAGTACTACTGCTACCTGAAGAGAACACCAACTGGACAGCCAACCGTACGTAACCCACGAAATGATATCACCAGCGGCTACTCCCTGCGTAACTGCAAACACTAGTAAGAAACTTATTTAATATGTACACGTGTATAAATGAACACTCACCAGTACAACCATAAATGTGAATTGTGTGTTTATCTTTGTGTTTCTAGGCACGTACATCTCTTCCTGCTAAAGTGGTGACCATGTTCAAAATGGTGTCTGGACTCCCACTGAGGGACTGTTAGACTACACACACTCATGAACTCATGTACAAACATGCAAATAAATAATAATCTTCTACACTAGATCTGTTTGGTCAGTTTGTCTCCTTTCATTTGTAGACCATCAGGCATTACCATGTCATTATTACTGTCGTATATTCCATCACATCTGTTTTCCATTTCCATCATGTCATTACGTGTATATTCCATCACATCTATCTATTCCAGGCACCTGCTGTTCAAGGTCATTCACTTGCTTCAAAGAACTCTCATAAACCCTAAACTTTCACACACGGTCCTCGAACCGTTCTGTTTAACCAATCTGTGGGATGAGTCTGCAAGGACCTCCCCTGTTCTAAATTCTAATACAGAATTATACCTTATTGTGAACTTTTCCATATGCAGAAGTATGCTGCAGAATAAAGTCTATCATTATCAAAGAAGCTCTGTTGTATTCTAAGTCCACCTGCCCTAATGCATACACACGGCACATATGCATACACACAAAGGATGAACCTTTAGAAATGTATGAGAATGAATGTGTTTGTAAACTCATCATAGACTGATATATTCCATATCGCACCCCCCCCTGTAATACTGGGACCTAATAGCATTCAAACATCTCATCCTGTTTAAGGACCTTTTGTAGTCTTAATGTTGAATCTAAACTTCCCGTTAAACTCATTTGAACCAGTTAGACACAGCATGAATGACAAAGTAATATTGATATTAGCACAGAACCTATGGTCTGGTAATAACCGCAAACTCCAGATTTTATTTCATTTCAAAAGTAATGTAATTGTGTGCGTCACACACAGTATGTCACTAAACTGAGTACACCCTTCACATTTTTGTAAATATTTGATTATAACTTTTCATGTGACACACTGAAGGACATTTTGCCACAATGTAAAGCACTGAGTGTACAGCTTGTATAACAGTGTACATTTACTGTCCCCTCAAAATAGCTCAACACACAGCCATTAAGGTCTAAACCGCTGGCAACAAGTGAGTACACCACTAAACCTTAAACTTTACTCAACGTAGATCAAGGTACAGTCACCAGACGCGGATTAATGCATAGGCTTGCGTAGGCTGCAGCCTAGGGGCCCCACGTGTGCAGGGGCCTCGGATTGGCCAACCAATTGTTTTTGTTTTTTTCAAATTTACTTCAGCACGGACAAAAATACCATAATAGCTTGTTTGCATATGACGTCACTGCGTTGCCATGGCGCGAAATACAGATGGAGGGCATGAAGTGAGTGGCTACATTTAGGAAGCACTATAACAAACTGAAAATGCCTATGTTTAGCGTCGTTTATGGTTGCTCAAATCGATCAAACCGAGAAACCACAAGTTTTTATCGAGTACCAAAGGTTGTTGTTCATAAGGGGGAAAAATCCGAGAAAAATGCCGGAAAAAATGGCTTGCAAACCTACGTCTACGGTCGGGAGTAACAGAATCGGAAAATGCCCGTGTGTGCAGTGAACACTTCGTCAAAGGTGAGTTAACACAACTTGTGGCTATGATTGTGTAACGTACCAGTTGTATTTTACTTGGTTCATCCATGGATGTGCACTGGCGATAGCCTATGTTTAAAACAATAAATAGAACAAGCAACACGTACTAACAGCTAACAGTTATACAAAATAAAGGCGAAATTAACCAAATCATCTGTACCTACTGTACCATCGGTTATAGGCTATGCTCATATAATTTAGATCTACAAAGAGCTATTCCTTAACAATGGCAACACAACAGTTGTGGTATAAAGAACAACCAAAGTTTCCGAACGTCAACATTGTGCACAAATTCAAGTTCAATATGCAATGCAAGCTCTAGGTCATGTTACAATAGAAAATCCATTGACCCAATACTCTGACTAAAGGAAAGAACAATTTGCTGCATGTCATCCCTTCTCTCCCTCACTCCCGCATTTAGTGGCTCTCTTCAGCTGTTCCTACGAAGTTATTAACAATTCTGAATCGTTTGGTTCATGTGACAATAAATAATTGAGTCTTCGAACTTGAATTATTTAAAGGCAAAAAAGTCTAATGAAAGAATATTATTCCTGGGCAGTACTATGTTACTCAATCATTTCTTAAGATTGATCTGTACACATTTTAATCTAAATTAAACATGAGTGAAATTATTTAGCACTTAGGGAAGTTGGATGCGCAGGTGTAGCAACTAAAATCAGGGGTGAGGAGTAGACATGCAACTCAGATGTTTATAGTCCCAATTTTGTGGGTTGTAGAGTAGGTTGGATAGTAGATGGACGATAGTGAGCCAGAATACATAGTGAAGGGAGTGTGTCACTGAGTGTTTATTGCCACCCACACTGCACACAAACATGCATTTCATCAACAGCTGGAGGAACATCCATATGCCGAAAGACTCCAGAATCTCCAAAGAATGCAGAGATGTGTGAGTAAACCTCCACAAATTACACCCTAAATTATGAGTTTTAGAAGTAACTGTGATTGTCATTGATATTTTACAGTAATCAGAGACCTATGGACAGGAGGTCTTAAAGAGACCTTGTAAAGGCCACTCTAAAATGTGCAGTTATCAGCCAGCTCCGCAGCCTATTGAATTGCTTATTTTGCAATTGAATTGCAATTCAGTAGGCTGCGGAGCTGGCCGTGGTGCTGAATCCACCTGTTTTGGCTTTAAATGGCTGCCAGGGAGTTGTCAGTTTCGCTCCCTCAAACCTTGCAACATCTGTGGCATTGTGCTGTGTGATGAAACTGCACATTTTAGAGTGGGCTTTTATTGTGGCCAGCCTAAGGCACACCTGTGCAATAATCATGCTGTCTAATCAGCATCTTGATATGCCACAGCTGTGAGGTGGATGGACTATCTCAGCAAAAGAGAAGTGCTCACTAACACAGATTTAGACAGATTTTTGAGTTCAGCTCATGATAAATGGGGGCAAAAACAAAAGTGTTGCGTTTATATTTTTGTTCAGTGTATTTACATTTCCATTGTGATTGTTTTGGGGCTGTTGAGGCAGAGGGTTATATCTGGTATTTTTTCCACTTACATCTCTGTTGATGTTAGTTTTGGTTGTAGTGTTTCTTGATCATAATTAAAGGGCTGATTCTAAGCACTAGGCCTTATGCTTGTTTGTATTTGTGTTTTGTCTGTAATGTTTAATTTCTCAGTTTACCTATGTGGTGTGGTGGTAATTGTCTTACTGTTGTGGTCCACCACTTGAAGCAATGTAAAGACTGTAATGTTGGCTGTCTCAATGTGTCTGTATGCCAGTTCACCATACTTGCGTGTGGATTATGTATGGCACTATATACATTTTTCCAGTAAAGCACAATGATTAGGAGAGGGGGCTCACACAAAGAGAAGCCTAGGGGCCCCTGACCACCTTAATCCGCCCCTGACAGTCACCGTCTCAGTTGGGAAAACCCTATGTCATGGTGAGGCAATCTGGGTTGGATGAAGAGAGTTTAGGCCCCAGGGGCTGCAGCCCATCTCAACGCTCTACTGCCCTCTTCTGTTAGGTGCTGTTTCTCAGCCAACAAGAACTCTTCAACCACATAGGTCGGCAGATCAGCAACTATCATGTTCAGGCAGTCTCAACAAAATTATTTGAAACCAACATGAAACAACTTCCACACGTTTAGGCTATCACCACATTCGTTTTAAATGGTATGTGCCATATTTGCATAAAATACAGCAAAGCAAATATTAAATATTAAAGTTCAGGATAGAGGGATTTGTAGATTCAAACACAAGGTCCAACCGAGGATGTTTGCAACCCCTCCTGAATTGGCCGGGTGAGGGTGCTGCCAGAATAAGCACAAATGTATTTCTTCACCTGGCTGGCAATAGTTTGAAAAACAGATCTTCAATGTCTAAGAAAAAAAAAAGTCAACATCATGCTTAAAGGATAATCAAAGGCTCTGACCACAATTGTAGTTTTGCCATTCAAGTTAACAGATAGTCATCACATTTAGTTATTAACTGTTCTACTCATCGACCATTACCAACCCAATGAGTCTAAACATCTCAGCAGAATACAGTAAGTGTGATAGTGTATAAAATCACCTTCACAGGATCTTTGGCTACATGGACCTTAAAGTACACAACCTCTGTTCAGGTGATCAGTAGGTAGTACTTTATAACTGGTGATATAATATTTACAGAGTACGATGTTGAAATTCACATTACTGGTTCAAATTAGGTAGACAGCAAGCCCCAGCTCAGATCTATCGAATATGCAAAACAGGTGGTGGTAAACTTATTTTTATTTCTTCAACAGGGAATATTAAAGGCCTAAACAGTCACTGGAACCAACCTCAACAGTTTGTCACTTCCACTGGTTCACAGGAAATGTTGTAATGAGAGGAATGAACAGTACATGTTATTTCTACAGTGTTTAATGTTTCAGAGTTACAGTAAAAAAACAGTTTACTTAAATTGTAGAAATACCAAATGCTTCAACTGTTAAGATCGAAAACTACCAGACATGAAAAGAAATGTGTATGATTTACCAGGTTACAGGGGTGTAATATTAAGAGGAATATGTAGATAAGTGCCAAGAACACCATGTAACAACCCTAAGAAACACAGGAACATCCCTAAGGAACACAGGAACATCCCTAAGGAACATCCCTAAGGAACATCCCTAAGGAACATCCCTAAGGAACATCCCTAAGGAACATCCCTAAGGAACATCCCAGCTTGTGAGAGTCTCAGAGATCCTTGAGAGTGTCTCCCCCCTGAGGGTTTTCCAGCCAATGAGGGGGCCAGGTAGCTTTAACACTGGGTCTGTCCTTCGCCAAACCATAGTAGGCTCCCAGTTTGGGGTAACGCTGTTTAGACAACCTGAGAGACCAGACAGGAAAGCGTTTACATCATATACAATTAATGCATTTATACAATTTAGCTGGTCATCCACACAGCTTTGCCAAGAAGAATCTTCATGTGAGTATTCAGTAGATGATGGCAGGTGCAAAGAGAAAACACTTTATAAAAGGAAATGCTGGTAGGTTGGCCAAGACCTAGCAATCGTCAAACCCTGAAGAAACAGTCATTACACCTTGCAGGTATTAACATGTCCACGCTGGCGTACGCCCATCTGTTATCACAGACTTACCCAAAGCGGAAGGCATAGGCAATCACTGGAAACACAATAACATCAGCCAATGAGAAGGCTTTTCCAGCCAGGTAGGAGCCTGCTGGCATCTGCAGAAAGTTAACAATTTTAGTCCAAAAATGCCATTTGGTGTTCGGTTGAGGGTATAGATTAGTGGTGCGTGTAGGCAGTGTGCACACATTACCTTCTGCATGTATCCCTCCCACAGTTTTATTTCGGTGAGGAGGTTCTCCTTGTTCCTCTTGATAGCAGAGTCGTGTCTCTCGCCCTCCGGAACACGATAGTTATAGTAGATAACATTACCTGAGGGAAACAAAAGAATGCCTTGTGTACATAAATAATTCAGGAAACAAACATTGAAAGTCATAACTACATTTTTGCTACAATCTAATTAACCTGTACTTGTTGAAGTCTCCTGGCTTTGTGTTTTTGAACATTTGGTTTTTGTATTTAAGATGTTCACACCCAGGCAGCTTTCAACAATCTAAACTTTCATTATTACAAAATTAAAAATGTCATTTGGAGAGCAGCTCTCAACAGCGCTCAAGTTCCAATATTTTTTTTGCCATTAAATTGATGTGTGGGTGTATTGCAGTCAGTCAGATTAAGAGTGTAAGATGGCAAGCTAATGTTAGCCATTGTGCTCTCTTCAGACTACACGGTGTTCACACTGACACAAAGCTGTTCTCAATTGATTAACCTGGTTAAATAAAAGGTGAAATAATAAAAATAAAATCTGTTTTAAACAGTGCACAAGTTAATTTGCTTAAGTTGTTTAAATACAAGGTGGCCGCGTGGCATTATGGGCTTAGTCGCTTATAAGATTTAGTAATTTTAACTACTTAGGTATCCCCCTCTAATTGTCAAATTCTTCCTAAAAAACATACCCAGAGTTAACCTGTTGTTACACTGGAGTCAAGAACAAACATATTGTTGATATTGTTTTAAACGTGCAATATGTAATTTTTGGCCGCCAGGGGGCTCTCAATCAAAACAATAGCAAAAGATGTACTTGGATGACGTCGGGAGGTTACGTGGGATCATGGGTTTTGTTATCGTCGTCAATGACAACCTTCCAATCCAGCATCTCCGGCAGAAAAAAAATGTTCACTGACAAAGTAATATATTGTTAAAAAATTATAACTTTATGTTATAAAGTTATGTTTGGCGGCTCCCTGGATCTTATAACAACTAGAGCAGTCACAGGTTATATGACGCCATTTACGGGCGACAAAATGAAACGTCCCATGTCTTCGAATTATATTACAAATTTCTCTGGATTTGAAAGTTAGTGGAAACATTTAGGATAATGTAAGTACACAACTAAGAAATATATATAATATATGTATAGTGATGTTTGCTTTTAATGCAAAGTGTGTATTTTGTTATTGTTTTGATTGATATTACATATTGTACCTTTAAGAAAGGAGGAGTTTGACATTTTTGGATATGTAAAAATCATTTAAAATAAATATACACAGTGAATATGGCACAAGATGAAATAAAAAAATGCATAATTATTTTGTTTTTATTTTTCTACATCCTCTTTGAAAGAACCCTACAAAGCCATATATTGAGATATCAAATCATGTTGCTTAGGGGCTGGACACATGTCTATAATTTTAGAATGATTGAGTGAACAGCCAATGAGCTGTAGCTTTGTAAAACTATATTTTTTGAAAAAATGCACCGTGGGAGTTAAATTCATGCATTATTGCAATTGGATAGGTGAAGGGGCGGTGTGCATATTATTAACAGAATTGGAAAGCCTTGTAAAAGATAAGCTCACCGCGTGCAGAAATGACAAACTTAATGTCTCAAGGCAGATCTCAGTCATCCAGATCTCACTTGCAATAAAGTGACAGCATTAAGGTTTTGGTTTGGTTTTAGAAGACCTGAAACAGTCAGGAGTTGGTGATGTAACTGGAACAGGTTTCATTCGACTGTCCTTATTATGATTTTGTTTTCATACCAATGATTTGCTTGCAGGGCAAGACTTTTCAGCAGGAAAGACATGTTAAAGGACGATCGTAACCTGTCTATTCACTTTATTCTAAAGCAGGTTTATACATAAAGCATTTCTTTAGAAAGGACTTCATGGCATCATTCTGTCAGCTAATTTGGCCTTTTGGGAACGGACTTCGGGCCCTAAAAACACAACAGTCTCTTTTGGGTCCTGAATATCACATGACTGATGTGTGGCACGCATATGGCTGTTGCTTAGGAACAGTAGTTTGTTTCTTACTGAGCTTGTCGATGAGAGTGAGGGCCTCAAACATTCGCTGGTACATCAAGGCCTGCTCTGCAGGGCATTCAGAGATCAACGGGAGGCCCTGGGATTTGAACTGGCTCTGGGAAGGGACAGACAAACAGACCAGTCACCACAAACACACCTGGTTCTTCTGTGTGATCTGTACATGCAGTTGAGCTTCTAACCGCTCTGTAACAGGTATATCCTGATATACAGTCCCATTGTATGTTAAAGGGTTAATTAAGAGGACAAGAGTTGTTATTCCCCAGTAGTGATGTCTTTTGGGACTTGTGTGTCACTGTTTCCCCTGCAGTGTGTTGTTGCTGTGAAAAAGAATATATAGCCCAAAATTTACTGTTGCTACATGACATCAGTAGGGGCATTCAGACTGTTCACATTAGTTTGGGAGCAGCTTTCGTAATGGTTACCCAGTCTGGGTTGGGCCCTCTGCCATTGTTAGTAAATAATTAATCTGTTATACAATCGAAACACTTGACTATGAAATAAGATCAATAAAATTAAAACAAGGGCACAGTAAAAATGATTAATGGGGATGAATGCACAATACTGTACATGCACCAGAGATAAAAAATTGATATTTATAATCTCACCTCCAGATAAATGCACGCTGCATACGACTCGTTAAGTATGTTGTCTCCATGTTTGAAAGCAGGGAGCTGAGAGGGTGAAATAGCAAAAAAGTGTTGATGTGAGCATGACAGTGCATTTTGCATGAAGAGTTACAAAGGAGAAATACGTGTCGGTCTGAGCTGAAATTCAACACATCAGTACGCAGTTTAGAAAGGAAAATTGCAAGCGCACTACTATCATGCATATACAAACGGTTGTATTTGAGGGAAATATGTCCGAAATAATTAAATCAACTATTTCTTCGTTCTAAGACGTAATGCACCCACCTGTCCCCTGGGGTTGATTTCCAGAACTTCTTTAGACTTGTGTTCTCCTTTTTCGAAGGACAGAAGTTTCTGGTTGTATCCTTGCAGCTGCTTCTCTTCCAAGGCGATCATGACGCGCCAGCAAGGAGGCGAGCCAGAGCCCCAGAGAAGTGTCATGTCTTTAGCCATATTGTATGCCGACTAACCGGGGACACAGAAGCGGAATGTTATCTAAAATAATTGTTGTGAAGACAGAGGGAAATGGAATTAGAACTACGACCTTGCAGCGATTTCTTCGTTTATAAGGAAGATTGGTTACGCATGATCACGCCTTCTTCTTTGAATCAACCAAAGAATGCGCTCTCGGGGGACACGAGACAGGAACAAGAAACGCCTACTTTTTCATTTAAAGAAGTTAACGTTGATAGCGTTTACTGTCTATGGTTGATAGTTACCATCCATAGATATATACACAATGTAGATATCTATGGTTACCATCATGGATGTATTAAGAGAACGGTTACCATGCATTGCCGCTAATATCACAATGGAGTTTTAAAAAGATGCAGAATGTTGCATAATGCTCCTAATTCTTTCAAACCAACACATTACACCAGTGTCATATTCTGTGTCTTTCCTTCACTTTTATTTTCCCCACTGTGCCATCCATTTTGGTGTGGTTGTTATGGGAAAACATTTCCCTTCGAACAAATCAGTTTGACTACCGCAAACTTCCTGTGTGCCTACCCAGCTAACAATTTTAGGTTCTGGGAACGTTCTGGGAACGTTAGTTTTCGGTTCCCAGAACGTTCCCAGAACATTCCCTTAAGGTTCCCTTAACGTTCCCCAGGAAAGTTTTCTTAACGTTAATAGAACGTTCCCTTAAGGTTAGGGGAACGTTCTGTGAACCTACTCGAACAATATAACCTAAAAATAACCTACAGGGAACATTCCCAGAACGTTCTCCTTAGGTTATAAAATTAAACCTAAAAATAACCTACAGGGAACGTTCCTAGAACGTTCTTGTTTGGTTCCCAAAAAATAACCAAATGGGAACCATAAGGGAACGTTAGGGGAATGTCTGTGTTTGCGGGGTATCTTGTCTATGATCGTTCAGCTCCGGAGAGTCACTATGCATTGGGCTTTAGTGTCCCTCATGTTGAATCGTGATTTAAATCTGTAAAGAAAATCTGAAAAATCAATAAAAAGTACTGGTATTTGGTGCCAGTACTTTTCTATTGTTTTACGGTAATTTCTTAAGACAATAACAGAACATGCTCTATAAACACAGTAGATGTCCGTAAAAATATCAGCTATGCGTGTTAAAGGGCATTTACTCTGTTTATAAAGTATTTTCAGTTATTGTCTTTGAAGGAAATGTAGGTAAAACAATAGAAAATGTAGCTACTGGTATATGGTTACCAGTACTTTTTACTCTTGTTTTATGGAACATTTTTTTGTGTACAAATTACCTACAATCTAAAACAGAAATGACAGTAAATGTAGAACATTTATAATCTAAAGAAGTTGCAGGTGGGTGACAGTGGTTATTTAAAACAAGAGACATTGTGCACAATGACAATGTAATGTTATTGGTTTGAACGTGTTTATGCACATTTTCCATATTAAATGCAGATAATGTTTAATTTAGATTTTTTCATGACTGGGAATACAGATTTATTCATTTTGGCAATACAATTAAAGGAGAAAAACAATGAAAAACGTTCTATAGGTTAACATATCTGCAGATCTGTCAAGAATACCACAGTCATAGAAGCTAAGCTTATGTAAATTACTTTACAACGATTTGTTTGCCTGGATCTCCTACATTATTTTCACAGAGACTAGTTATTTTTATTAGCCTAGGTCTGCTTAGCCAACCAGACAGTAAACAGTTTACAAGTCCACAGTTCATATAGCTCTAACAGCTGCAGTCAGGAATAGTTGAATGAAAGACTTTGACCAGTATATCAGTTGAATCAGGAGTGTTAGCTCAGGCCTACATTTGTGGACACTGTTGGTTTCTCTGGAGACGTTTGAGAAACACTGACGCCATCCCCCAAAAACAGAGGTTGTATCTTAATTTGAAACATTTATAAAAATATTTTTGTAGCAACAGCTGACGTCATAGTTATTTTTAATAGACGTCTATATTTAGAGGGTAACACATTTAATACAAGCTGTTCAACATCGTTTGAGATTGTGACAGCAGTATGGGTAAGCAAGCTTTCAGTGCTTGTTGTATTTTTGATGCATAAAAAATGTTAAACTATTGTGCGCTAAATGTAAACAAGCTATTGGGCATGAATTCACACAAACTTTATGGAACATACTGAAATAGTAGTTAACTAACTGAAAGCTATATATCTATGCAGGGGTATTCAACTCTAAACCTAAAGGAGCCTGCTGGTTTTCTGTTCTACCTCATCATAATTGCACCCATCTGGTATACCAGGTCTAAATAAATCCCAGATTAGAGGGTTGAAATGAAGAAACCAAGTGGAACTGGTTTTAATGTCCAGAGTTAAATAGGACCGCTCTATGGTATATGCCTGAGTTCTAACAATCTAGTTTTACTGGTCACAAAACCTGAATGTGCAGACTCACGTAGGCTAGACCCCACCCCACACGCCAACACACACAAACGGCCTTTTACTGATTACTCCACACGCCAACACACACAAACGGCCTTTTACTGATTACTCCACACACCAACACACACAAACAGCCTTTTACTGATACTTCTTTATTGCACAGTGTGTACATGGTGTTGTGTTTCAAGTGAAAGGTAACAGAAATATTTAATTCCAACAGCATAGGTGTTTGTGCTCAGTTCAGTATTGAAGTTCCCTACAGTACTCCCCACGTGTGCCAGAATACAAGTCCATTTGAATCAACAAAAAACTAATTGTTGCTCAGATCCAAACTAAATGTCCAATGAGACTATTTTCTCTTCCTTACAAAGGAGCAAAGGCTAAAGATGTACATTGTTACCTGAACTGTTTCTCTGAAACTATAATACACTATTCTACAGAAATGACAAACCATTATAGTACAAAACATAACACACTAAAATGAACACATTAATACAACTACAACACAGTTCAGATTGCATCTCATACCGATTTCACCTACATCTTAAAAGCACTTATATTTAAACTTTTTTTTTTACAATTTATAAACAATTCCTCTGAGATAAAATGTATCTGACAAGTATTTTCTTATTTTGTAGAAATTTGTTTTCTTCGAGAGATCACACACAATGCTTCAGACCTGCATTTTACCATGGGAACAATGTTTCCTGATGCTAAGAGAAAGAAATTTGAGAACATACTATTGGTGACCTACTGTATGCTTGTGAATGGTGTGTGTGAGGACCTAAATACTTTTATTACCTCTCAGAGAAAAAATTGAAACAATTCAGAAATGAACTGGACATTTGCAACACTAAATCCGTCACATATCAGGTTCAGGTGCTAAAACATGTACAGTACAGTATTCAGCGTAAATAAGTACACCCCAATTAAGCTTTTAGGAATAAAACTTGTTAAAATGCTAATTAACTGGAATTCAACAACAGACAAATCTAACCAATCATCACACAGTTTGCTGAAAAGTAAGGGTGGTATTTACCCTATACAATCTCCTCCCAGTCAATGCTGACAATTATGGCACCACGTGGAAGAGAAATGTCACAAGTCTTAAGAAAGAAAGAAATTGCTTTACACAAAAAAAGTACAGGGCTACAAGACAATTAATAAAGCATCGCTAATCAGTCTGAATACAGTAGCAAAAGTGATTTAAAAATTGTAAAAGAATGGACTTGTGGCAAGCAGTCTCAGATTCCAGGCCGTCCACGAACACCTTCGAGATGAGCATTTCGTCCTAAGAATTGTTTAAGAAAATTGACATGCGAGTTCATCACAGTTAGCTAAAGCTGTAGAAAGTCCAACTGGGGTGACTGTTTCACGTTACACGATAGGACGTATGCTGCACAGGAGTCGCATGCAAGGGTGTTGTCCAGAAAGGAAGCCACTGCTAAAGCCCATGCACAAAAAGCCTGTTTAGCATTTACGAGGGCCCATGTTGACAAACATGAAGAATATTGAGACTCCATATTTTGGTCAGATTAGATAAAGGTAAATCTTTTTGGAACTGATTGCATCCAAACTGTATGGCATCGCAAGGTGGGAGAGCACAATGAAAATGCATGGTACCCACAGTAAAGCATGGTGGTAACAGTGTTATTCTGTGGGGTTGTATGAGTGCTGCATGGTATCCACAGTAAAGCAAGGTGGTAACAGTGTTATTCTGTGGGGATGTATGAGTGCTGCAGGTGTTGGGGTATTGCACTTCATTGATGGGATTATGAATTCACAGATGTACTGCAAAATACTGAAAGAGAAGAGGCTACCATCTCTTCACACCCTGGGTTGCTGTGCACTCTTTCAACATAATAATCACCCAAAACATACATCCAAGGTCACTGCTGCATTTCTGAGGAAGAACAGGGTGAAAGTGATTCAGTGGCCAAGTATGTCACCTGACCTCAACACAATAGAACAGCTATGGGGAGTTCTGAAAAGACGGGTCGAGCATCATTCTCCGTCCAGGCTCTGAAAGAGCTAATTCTCCAAGAATGGAGCAAGATAGATGTGGCAGTATGTGGCCAACTTGTTCACTCCAGAAGAGTTGATGCTGTCCTTAAAAATCATGGAGGCCATACAAAATATTAGGTTTGGTAGAATTTGTTGTAGGGTGTACTTATTTTTAAAAACAGCTATTTTGAAAAAAATATATTATTTTCTTATCCTAATGACGTTGTTGACCAACCATTTATGTTCTGCATAAAAGCAGATGTTTAGCAGAACTCAGTTTTGTCAAATTTCAGCTGATTGTTTAGGTGTTCACTGAGAAATTGATACAAATTTTATTTTTAAAAGGAGGTGTACACATTTGCGCTGAGAACTGTACACATTTAATACTTTCTTAATATAAATTAAACATTAACACAGTTTGGTAAATCCATTTTTTGAAAATAAAAAATTAAAACAACACTATTGAAAATATTAATTTGAGATGTACCTTTTACTATAACTACGATCGCAATTTAAATGTAACCGGGCCTTAACTAGAAAACAAACAAAATATTATTAAAAAAGAAACATGGAAAAAAAAGTTATTTATGCTACCAGTGAAACAAAAGGCACACAACAAATCAGCATTTCTTGCGTTTAAGAAATATAACACAAACATGTTTGCTATTATGTGACATCTAGCAGAGGGACCTCATTATCCAACTAACTGAGAAGTGATTCATAGTGATGGTCATTAGAAGCAAAGTGTAGTAGACTTTATAATTCAAAGGTTATGTGATTCTCAATCTTTAGAATGGCTCTGCTCCAATGACGTTTTAAGAGGTAATTTCATTCTTGATTTTGGGAGGGAGATGAAAAAATATTATTTCTTCCAAATGAAGTTCACAGCTTTAATACAGAAGACTTGAATTAGGTCTTCCGTAGCTAGTTGAGTAACACATTGCTTGCTGCAAGCAGACATGATCCCACCATGTGTTTCATTTATAAAGGCTGTACCAGTTAAATGCAACTAAATATATATAAATAAAAATGTACCTATTAACATGAGGCATATGGCTGAAAATTACAATCCTTGAGATTCTTCTCAATAAACCAGTTTATATAATGTTGACTTTCTTACCCACAAAAGTCAGTAATAACTTTTAAATTTACACTTCTATTCCTTCCTTCTTCCATTCCCCTAACTCTTTCCTCATGGGACGTTTGAACATACACATCAACAAAGATGCTAATATCAATGGAGCACAAACAAAGCTAACACATGAGACCCTGCAGCACAATGCAAACTGTCAAGGCTACCGATTGAATTTAGGGGCGTAGGCGCGAGGCGATGTGAAGGCGGGACATTGAGGTGTTCCCCCCGGGTGTCCTCTGTGGTATTCCCGATCCCAGTTTGTCCATGTATGTCACACTGGCATCTCCGAGGCATCCGAGAGTCCAAGCAGTAGTGCCTCTTCAGGCGTTAGCCCGCCTTTCAGCGTTCGCCTCACTGCACGCACATGCACACACAGAAGGTATTCAGTGCTCTACTCTGTAAATCAGTACTCATCTCTAAAACGTCTTTAAGATAACCAACACATCTGCCATCTGTTGTGTTTTTAAACTGTTTTATATTTACTATTTGAATGATCTTCATTCCAACACAGACACTTGATGATTACTAATTTAAAGATTAGAATGCCCTCACTACTATGTTAAGGTTGTTTCACCTATCTTTTAAAAGATGTACTTGGTGTAAAAGTCACTGTAAAAAATCACAACTGTACACCTACATTGTCACCCTGGTCCTAAGGATCTGTTTTGCTCCATCCCAGCAGTAATACATTTGTTTCTCAAACCGAGAATAACTTAGTCTGGGGCTAGCGGTTCCCGGTCTGAATAACCACACGTGATTGGCTGTGAGTAAAACATACGTGATTTACGATTGGCTCGTGACCTTCGTCTCTCCCGGGGCACTGCCCTCTGACTCGGACCCTGAGTGGCTGACCTCACGATGCGCTCCATGATCTCATCCGCTTCATCGTCCCCTGACCTCTGAGACTCCACCCCTATCGCCACCGGGGGCGTCCACGCCTGCTGTACACGACCTGATGGAGGGAGAGGCAGAGCGAGAAAATGAGAGACAAACCAGTAAAGAACAACATGCACCTACCAGGTGTGAATAGTTAAAGGGGTGGGAATAAGTACAGGTGTGAATAGTTAAAGGGGTGGGAATAAGTACAGGTGTGAATAGTTAAAGGGGTGGGAATAAGTACAGGTGTGAATAGGTGTTTATGCAGGTGTGTATAAAGTTGTATACGCCCTTCAGGGCAGGCATCTTTAGTACTTAGTAGAGCACCTTTTTATGTTATGACCTGCTGCAAATGAGATGCATAGTCAGACACCAGCCTCTGGCAGCGTTCCTGAGATATCTTAACCCATTCCTGATGAGCAATGGCCTCCAGTTCAGTAATATTCTTGGGTTTGCATGCTGCAACCACCTTCTTCAAATCCCACCAGAGACTTTCTTTCAAGTCATGTGACTGTGATGCCACTGTAGAATCTTCCAGGACTTCTTCTGCAACCAAGCCTTGGTGGAATTTGAGGTATGCTTGGGATTATTGTCCTGTTGCAATGTCCAATGATGTCCAAGCTTCAGCTTCCTCACGGACTTCAGCTTCCTTCCTGATACTTCAATGAATCTATTGTGCCTTCCACCAGAGGTCACGTTAACTTTCTGAAGTCTGCGCTCGCAAACGCAGACTCCAAGAACTGTGTTTTAAAGATTTCACCTGCAGTCTAATTTAATAAATTAACGTGGGTGTACTAGAATGCAGTAAAGAAGTCTTTAGAATGGTTTGTAAAAAGTTGTATTTATAAATAACAATTGACAGTACTAAAATCTGAAGAATATTGTAGTGATTGTTCTCTAACATCTGCCATTATTCATTGAGTAATTAGGACATATTTTGTTCTAATTTTGTCATACTTTGATACATAACATGTCGGTTTAGCATAGTAAATAATACTCGATCTGGGGATTGAAAACTGTGTTTTTGAATGCCGGTCCCGGTAAAGCCTCTCAACACATTCTGTGCATTATTGAACCATTCCAGCACTTCAGTTGAGTTACAACACTCACTCACATTCGTTTGTAGTTTAAACTGATCCTGACTGCTCAAAATACAGATTTGCACCTTATTTTTATAAATCATATTAACCGGAAATTTTGCGTTATGCATTACAGCTGAATACTTTAATTATCTGATCCAACCCTCGCAGTTTTACTTTTAAGTGGGACACAAAACATTTATTTTATAACATCTAGCCCACATCATTTGGGCAAATAACATTTACTCTTATATTTTTAATGTGATCTTCTAATAAATCTGCCAGTAGGAAAACGTTGGATTAGTAATAATAAGCATTTAGCTCGTAACTACATAGAAACTTCTTAAGCAGATTCAACAACATACCGTAGGTTTAAAACCATAGCGAAGCGATCAACCCACATGTGTCTTTACTGACAAATGAATCAGCCAATGATCATTCAGTATTCCCCACTGTTAGATATGAGAAAAACTGGTTTTAGTAACTTTCTCAGCCACACACCCACCATGTACTGTGCAATAAGACGGGAGAGCATGTTTGATTTGAAAGATCAGACATTTTGCATAACTCTTATGAACAATAAAACATTAGAACTTGCAAATTGAAATGGAATCTCATTTAATAAGTGTTAACGCAACCTCTGTTTCACATGCTGAATGTTTTCTGTGCCAGAGGATGCAAAGCAGCCCCATAGCATCACTGAGCCACCACCATGCTTGACTGAGGGAAAAGTGTTCTTATCAGGGTATGCTTCATTCTTCTTCCTCCAGACATACTGCTGATGCATCGAGCAGAAAAGTTCAAGTTTTGTTTCATTAGAATCCCAAAACCTCTGTGGCTTCTTCAGATGGTTTTGAACATATTGTAGCCGACGTTTCTTGTGATTTTGGGTCAGTAGTGGTGTCTTGGAATTCTGGCATGGAAACCTTCTGCGTTTTTATTACGTGCCTTACTGTGCTTACTGACTGACACCTAGGTGTTTGTTGCCAACAAGTCTCAGACACAGTCAAAAGTGAGACTCAACAATCCCCTAGCCAGCTCAGGTATTTCATGTGTTTCAGCTCAAGCACACCTGGTGCAACAAATTAAGCCCTAGATTAGTTTCACCAGGTGTGCCTGAGAGAACACCTGTTTTGCATATTTGTGCTATTGTGAGGGATTCTATTCAGGGGGTTGAATCATGTTGATTCATTCTGAGTTACATTTTCAGTTGGATTTGTAGAAAACACTTGAAGCATTCGTTGTGTTAAGCTATTTAAATTGCTTAAGGTTGATTTGTTCATTGTAAACAGCTAAAAATCTGTACATTTTGACAATACTCCCGATTTGCAAAGGGGGTTGAAGAATTTGGATTGAAACTGTAGTTGTTTATGTAGGTGTGTGTTTGCAGACGTCATCTCGCTCACCTCCTCGGCCTGGTCGTGACCTGGTACGAGTCCGCAGCCCCGTCACCCCTGACGCCTCCCTGTCTCCGCCCTGCAGGCTGGTCTTCAGCACTGCCTTCATAAACTCATGCTCTGCTGCATCCTCTGCATGGCCCAGACCCTGAGGCTGCGTGCTCTCCACTGTGCCACAAGGGGCGCTGCTGCTACTGCTGACAACAGCACACCGGCCTACAGACTGAAGTAATGGACAGAGGGTAGAGAGACATTGGGAGAGAGACAGAGAGGGGTAGAAAAAGTTCCAAAATGATTCCAGTGAAAGACAAGTTACTTAATTTATACAATGATGAATAAAAGCAGCTTCACATATATTGCTTGCTTGGCCACATACTGGCGGTAAGTCAGCCAATCAGTGTTAGGTACACAACAACACACACACAGACCAATCAGGCCAGGGGAGGACAGAAACCTGAGTTCTTCACACGAGGGTTAGATAATATAGCCACAAAGTCAATATTGGCTACTGTATTTAATCAAAATACATTATATCATCAACTTACTGTGTATCGTCAAATTATCCAGTATTTTCAAGCTACTGTACATCGTCAAAATTGAGAAGTTGTCAAATATACTAAGATTTTCTATTAGTGGTTAAGGTTAGGGTTAAGTTTAGGATTAAATCGTAGAACACGGGTAGGTTTAGCCATGGAGATGTTCATGCATGTGCAAATACACACAGAGAAACAGTGTGCTACCTCCAATTCTTCTTCATCATCTGACTATGTGGGAAAGAGTAGAGTTCAGTAGAGTCGAGTAAAATAATTTAAACAAAAAGAGAAAAGTGTGAAAATTAGGTGAGGAAAAGGAAACAGCAGAACTCTTATCAGAAAGTTCATCATGGTCATTGTGACAGAAACATCTACAGATAAAAAATTCATAAAGGGGGCTAACAACAACGCACTACAGATCAACGAAAATAGCCTCAAGGTTGAGGTGGACAAGTGCTGGTGTCTTTAAAGCTAATGAGTGCTTTGACTGTGTGTTTGTGTCTGGACTGTTCACTACTAACAGGTGCTTTGACTGTGTGTTTGTGTCTGGACTGTTTACTACTAACTGGTGCTTTGACTGTGTGGTTGTGTCTGGACTGTTTACTACTAACTGGTGATTTGACTGTGTGTTTGTGTCTGGACTGTTCACTACTAACTGGTGCTTTGACTGTGTGTTTGTGTCTGGACTGTTCACTACTAACTGGTGCTTTGACTGTGTGTTTGTGTCTGGACTGTTCACTACTAACAGGTGCTTTGACTGTGTGGTTGTGTCTGGACTGTTCACTACTAACAGGTGCTTTGACTGTGTGTTTGTGTCTGGACTGTTCACTACTAACTGGTGATTTGACTGTGTATTTGTGTCTGGACTGTTCACTACTAACTGGTGATTTGACTGTGTGTTTGTGTCTGGACTGTTCACTACTAACAGGTGCTTTGACTGTGT
>JACXGM010009821.1:0-27061 GCA_016801145.1 Umbra pygmaea | reverse complement strand
TTGCATCCCATGCCTTCTGTTCTCTCATGAGCTGACAAAGCCGTCAAGAAGTGCTCTGAACAGCAAGGATGGAGTTAAGTTAGCACACATTAAATGGCAAAGAATGTACAGCAAATTGCAATTATGAATGTAGCTTTTTGTTAATGTACAAAACTAAAATGGCATGTTTAAGATTTAAATTATGGCTTGAAGTAATAAAGCATAGTAAAAATTATGTTCTCTCAAGTAAAAAATTATATAAATAATGTTACTGTAGACTTACAGAGTATGTTAAAGTCTTATATTATGACTTAAGCACAAATGGCATTAATATTAGGCAACCTTCAGTCGCATTTACTGGAGGGAAAACTCCAATGTCATATATAAGCTATCTGTTCCTTTTGTCTTGTTCATTCTGCAAATAATATATGAGTCAAGTCTTATTTGGTTATCTTTTATTATGCAGTAAGCAGTTTGTTCATGTTCATTAGAAAAATAAAATAAAATAAATATAAAAATATTGTAATATCATTTAGCTTGAACTTAGTAATCACCGTAAAGTAGGCGAGAGAATGTTGGGAAAGGAGGTTGAAAGGAGGCCTACACATTCATGTGTACAGAGGCCCAATTATTATCATTTTTTTCTGGGGTTTGAGGAACATGGGGGCCCATCAGGACTGCCTATGCATAGGGCCCAGGATCTTGTGCTACGCCCCTGAAAACATATAATCATAGTATATAAGGAGCCTCCAAAAAGGACCTAGTATTCAAGAGCAAGGATAGGTCGAGGCTCGCCAATCTGCCGACTGATGTGTCAGTGAATAATCCAAAACTTTGAGGACAACATTCCAAAAGAGACAAATCAGGTAGGATTTTGGCATTTCAGGTCAAATCTTGGTGCGTAAGGTCAAAGACCACTTCTGAATGCACGTGATCCCTCAGACATCACTGTCTTAAAAACTGTCATGACTCCGTAATGGATATCCTGACATGGGCTCTGGAATACTTTGGTAAACGGTGTCATTCATTGAAAGCCAGTTCTTATACAATTATTTTTATTTTACCGTAATTTATTTCTGATCTCTTCCAATACATTAGAATTGTTTTGTTTAGAAATAAACATAAACTTATATTGCATTATATGAAGTCTGACAACATTTCTTTTGTAATTTTGACCAAATGTAATTTTCTGCAAATTAATGCTCAGAATTCCAATATTGTTATTTAAAATTTGGGAGAAATGTTGTCAGTGGTTGTCTGTATGGAATGTGTTTTAACATCTGGGAAGAGGGGGGAGTTTTGTAGTGTGGCGTCCCAGTAATGAAAATGCTCCAGAGTTATTAGTTTGTTGCTGTAAGTCCCTGATCTAAGGGGGTTAAGTTTTGTTTCTCTGGCTACAGGTGCTTCTCACAGATGCCACGTTACACATGGAAACACCTAATTTAGTTAAAACGTGAGTTAACACACTGCAAGGGGTTCAGTTTAAGAAAGACATACAATTGGCCAAGGTATTATTTTGTCTCTATAATTGTACACTGTAAAAAATATCAGTGAAAAAAAAACATTAAAAAGTACTGGTATTTTGTTGCCAGTACTCTTTCAATTATTTTACAGACATTTCCTTCAAGGCAATAACAGAAAGTTCTTTATAAACACAGTAGATTTCCGTTAACAATTTTCTAACATTTTGCTTTTTTGAATCTTAAAAAGTAATGTCAGGTCTGTTAACGAACATTCCCTGTGTTTATAAAGTATTTTCTGTTATTGTCTTGAAGGAAACGTAGGTAAAATTATAGAAAAAATACTGGTATATTTGATACTAGTACATTTGAACTGTTTTTTACAGATTTTTTTACAGTGTATGTCCTGGATGTAACAGTAAAATCAGCTTGCTTACTGCACAGCGTCCTGTTATGGAACATGTTATGGAACAATCAGGGAGATGACAACACATAATGCAGTGGACAGTTGTCATGGGAATTACCTCCCTCCATCTCCTTCTATCCACTGATTGTTCTTTTCTATCTTTCTCCAAAGCACCCAGACAATCTGTCTCTCAACTCCAGCTCTCTCTGTCCCTTCCTTCTCCCTCGCTCTCTCCCTGATTCTCGTGGTTCTCCATGTCTGCAGATTCCTGACCTTGCAAGCATCTGGTTTTAAGGAGCCTTTCCTCAGAGCCTGGCAATCTGGAAGAGACTGTGTTTGTCAGTGTGTGTTTGTGCTGACAAATAAGAGGTGTGGCTGAGGCCAACGAGGCAAAACAACCAGAGCTGTGTTTGTTAGGCCAGGCTGAGATGGAAGGGGGAACGGTTTAGAGAGATGGAGGGAAAGACAGAGGGGAGACAGTCCGAGAGGAGGATCAGGGAGTGAGCAAGAGGGTAGATGCTGAAGCACAGCCTGACAGACTTCACCCTGAAGCAACAGACACATCACAAAAAGGCAGGCAGACAGACAGGCATGCAGGCAGACAGTTGGATAGGCAGGCCCAGCCTTCCCAGTCTGTCCCATTTTTTCTTTTCCCTGTCCTCCATGTGCCCAGCTCAGCTCCACCAGCTGAAATCATACACAGCTTCTCCCACTCACTCCTTTAGAAATAATGTTCCCATCCCTGTAAACCAATCATGACTGGGCTGGATAATGAATTACATAATGCCACTGTGTAATCTTCTCCCTCCAGCTCCAGCGAGCAGAGAGAGAAGTGGAGAGGTTAGGCGAGGAGGGAGAGAGAGAAAGACGGGGGGGTTCAGAGAGGGAGAACGCAGTATCTTCCATCACAAACTATACCATAATGACATCAGCGGGTGTTAGATGTGTCCAACCGAAGCATTAGGAAAACACAGTCTCAACTGGGCTGGTTGTACAAGCTCCACGCGGCATTTCGTCTTTATACGAGTTTCGCACATCGTGGATGAACACAATAATTAACAAATCAAGAGTAAACATGTTGCCTCACTCAAATGATGCACCCCCCCCGGGGCCAATCAGTGTACACACTGTATGCAAATGCTCGATCTTTATGACAAGATGCATTATTTACGCAAGTTTAGTCAAAATAGAGCCACATTCCAGTCCCTGAGCATGTGTAATAAATGTAATCACAAACAATGATGAAAAGATGAAGAGATAAACAGGTGCCCGTTATAACACCACTGTGTACATATACACATGGCATTACAACACAGAGATGAGTACGAATACAGACAGTTATCTTTTATTTCTGGCTGTTTCAACACATGCGTGTTTCACCAAACTAAGCAGGCTGTTCTCAAGGTGATACGTACAAAATTGTACGAAATTGTAAAAAAACTACACAAACGTCCACATGTGATGTTTCTGGAGGCAGGAAAACGTATGCCTTGTACATTGACAAAACGTAAAAAAATTAAGTTTACCTTAACCTTACCCTAACCTCAACCTCACTAACCTAGCATATTATCCCTGAACTAAACGTTCCCCAAGTACTTAAAATTGTAAACAATCGGTCTGATCATGGAAGTGTTCCAGTAGAACAGAGAGTCAATATAACAACAAAAAAACTCACATTTTGATTGGCCATAAGTCTGCCTACGTAATTCCATTACGTACGGTTACCCACGTCTTGCCATGAGAATGCATTGAGCTAAGTGTAACAGCACTTCGGGAGTTCTGTCACCACATTTTATGGAATAGTAGGCTGTTGGGACAATTTAAATTAAAGTATAAGACTTATTAAGCTTGTATTTAGTTGCAAATCCTATCCAAGCAATAACAGCAGTGAGTATGTGACCCATTGTAAGCACCAAACAGTTTTTATTATCCTTTGAGATGCTTTGCAAAGCCTCTACTGCAGCCATTTTGAGACGTTTCTCATTTTAGAGTTTTTGAATTCAGTCACCCTTTTTACAAGTGAAATGCATGTTCTATTAAATTTAAATCAGGGGATGACCAGACCAAGAGTAAGAGATAACCAGAGATAACCAGTTGAGATAGTGCAGATCACATGAACAGACGAGATGAAGATTAATATGATTTAGAGTGTGCAGAGAAAAAAATTCCCATAATGCAAAGTATGGCACCTCATCTGGACCAAGACTGTCCAGACTCATAAAGTAACAACATTGATTCAATATTGAGGCAGTGTAGTCGATAGCTCATGCATGATGCAGGTATGGTGTAGAGTCTAGGTGTCTTCCCAATTTCATTTGGAGGGACAGTTTGCATAACACAACTTGCTAAGCTCTTTGTGAATATACAAGATTTACACAGTTATGATTTTATAAATAAAATGTCACATCTGTTTTCAAATCACATTCAGTAGAAACCGAGTGACTCAGGGTCCTGTACCACCGATGGAGGAAAAGGACATTCTTCGTCTCAGTCAACACATTTCGCCCCTCGTTAACACAACTCCTTGGTCTGCTCCCTCACTCATTCTAACCCTTCAGTCCATGGCCTCATCTTCACGGTCACTTTACTCGTGATCTTCCATACATTCCATCTCAAAGCCGTTTGTCGACCTTTCTCACCTTCCTGCCTGCCCTTCCTGCTCACCCTCCTCCAAGCCCCTCCCCCATCTCCTCATTTGACCGCGCAAAGAACCCTTGTGCTCCATACATGCCGAAGGTGTAGCCTGTCTCCCTCTATCACATGCAGCGCTTCACCAACCCCGTGGTATACCCACGGCCGAGGGGTCATCCTCAGCCTTCCGTCTCAGCTTGCATTCCCTCCTCTGACCTCCCCTCACCTCGCGCAATGAGAGCTTGCTTAAAGCCACGTCACCACCGACGTCTTTCAGTATGGGTCGTTAGAGAGCCAATGAGATGGTGTGTTCAGAGGCGCCATCATAATGTGTTAGGTTGATGGCTGATGTGGGGCAGCGGGGAGTGGGCTCTTCTTGCGACAGACAGAAATAAAGTACAAGTAGTAGAATAGGATGTTCTACAGAGAGATGATGTGCTGGTTACAAAGATGTTGACTAAGGTTAGGGTTAGGGTTGTAGATACATTTAGAGCTAGGGTTGGGGTTGTACCGGAATACACTGCGTTCCAAATTATTATGCAAATTATATTTTACACTGATTTTCCAAAATAGTAGATGCAAATGACAGTCAGTATAATTTTGTCACCAACCGTTAGGGTATAAGTCGAATTTCAATGAACCCAATGAAAACAGTATTTCTTTCAAAAGTAAGAAAAACTCAAAATGCACTGTTCCAAATTATAATGCACAGTTTCAGAACATGTTATGGTTTGTAAAGAACTGAAAATGTTCATTTGTTGAATTTGCAACATTAGGAGGTCATATTTACTGAAATCAAAAGCTATTTCAATCAAACACATTAACAGGTCAAGTTACATGTTAACATAGGACCCCTTATTTGATATCACCTTAACAATTCTTGCATCCGTTGACCTTGTGAGTTTATGGAGAGTTTCTGCATGAATTTCTTTGCAGGATGTCAGAATAGCCTCCCAGAGCTGCTGTTTTGATGCAAACTGCCTCCCACCCTCATAGATCTTTTGCATGAGGATGCTCCAAAGGTCCTCAATAGGGTTGAGGTAGGGGGAGAATGGGGGCCACACCATGAGTTTCTCTCTTTTATGCCCATAGCAGCCAATGACACAGAGTTATTCTTTGCAGCATGAGGTGGTGCATTATCATGAATGAAGATGATTTTGCTGCGGAAGGCACAGTTCTTCTTTTTGTACAATGGAACAAAGTAGTCACTCAGAAAATGTATATACTTTGCATATAGTGTATACACAGTATTGTGTCTACCAGCCGCGGTCGGTGTATCTTAATTGGGGAGGACGGGCTCGTATTACGCTCAGAACCGGAGTGAATGGAATGTGTGCAAATCAAAAAAACAATTGGTTTTGTTCGTTGCGCACCATTCCATTCACTCCGGTTCCGAGCGTAATACGAGCCCGTCCTCCCCAATTAAGATCCACCGACCGGGGCTGGTGTATACTATATATATTTTCACACCTTCAGGTACCCTAAAGGGGCCTACCAGCTCTCTCCCCATGATTCCATCCCAAAACATGAGGATCCTACACTTTGAGGTTTGCGGGACTTCAGAAGCACCAGCAGCTTCAAATACCTGTTTGCTGCTTTGTAATGGCATTTGAGCAGCTGCTACCTAAATCCGATGAATTTATGTGGCAGTAACCTTCCTCATTATGCCTTTATCTGCACTAACCCATCTGTGCTCTAAATCAGCCACAAATCTCTTCACAGTATGATGATCACGCTTAAGTTTTCGTGAAATATCTAATGTTTTCATACCTTGTCCAAGGCATTGCACTATTTGACGCTTTTCCGCAGCAGAGAGATCCTTTTCTTTCCCATATTGCTTGAAACCTGTGGCCTGCTTAATAACATGGAACATCCTTCTTAAGTAGCAAACAAATTATCACAGGTGTCTGAGATTGATATCAGTGATCCAAAGAGCACTGAGACAGAATACCATCTATAAGTTTGATTGATTGAAAAACAATTTTTTTTTTCTTTATAACACTTAATTCCAATTTGCATAACAATTTGGAATGTGGTATATAGACATGAAAGATTGTGCTTGTTTGTGGTGGTATCATATTCCTAGGAAATTAAGTTAACTACTGGCCGCGATGTTGAACTACTGAATTGTTGAAAGACAATTGCAGTTCTGTACAGTATATGTTAGTTTCACATGTCTTTTACTCACTCGATCTCTCAGACGAGTGGCCTAACATGAAATATCGTGGGTGACAGTAGCCCTCTGACAGCTCGAGAGCCAAAGCCCGAGCCAGACACTCAATAGGTAGAAAAGTAAACACAGCAAACCAATCAGTGAGAGTTAGAGAGAGCAGGAAATAGATTGCAGAAGCTCTGGGCCTTGCATCATGTCTCCCCCAATGGCTGAATTGCATTAACATTGAATAAACGTCAGAGTCTCAATCCAAAATAACACCCTACTCCTTTAATAGTGCACTAGTTCAGACTAGAGTACACTACCTTGAACCAGGAAAGAGTACACTAGAGTACACTACCTTGAAAAAGTGCCCTATGTAGTGAGTGAAGGTGATTTTTACACTTAAAGATAGTCTCTTGCCCTGCGAATATTGAAAAAGTGTTAGGCCAGAAAAGCCAATTTCAGAATTAATTAGAGAGCACCACCCCATCTGGGCCCCAACAGTAGAGGGTAGAATAAGTAATGTGCTCCTTGCTGATAAAAACCTATTGGCACTAGTGCCGCAGTTGTTGTTGTTGTTTTCCAGACTATTGTACAGCCTTTTCCTCTTTTTTCACCCTTAAGTGACAGAGATTAGTTGATTGTTTCATTTGTCCAATTACAGTTTAGCAAGTAAACAGTAATCTTGCACTTGCCTCCCAATCATCAATCAATCTCAACCATTTGTGACCTCTTCTCTTTTATCCAGTAGGTGTAAGCGTCTGTCAGAGAGCAGCACACCCTAAACCTATTGGGATGCAGCATATCCAAAATGTTTGAGCCAATCAGATTCATTAAAAGAATCGGGAAATCTGCAATGCAACCTTCAACTGTGCATCCACATCATGAATAACAAGCATTCACAAACGGCTCAGCATCAGCCAAATGTGAAGTGATGCAACTACAGACACTGGGTCATTGAACTCTAAATGTCCCCACCCAACAACAATCAATAATATACTCAGCAGTTAAACCAGTCCGTTTGTATGCATTCCAAAAATGACACCCTATTTCCTTTAGTGCCCTATACTTGCCTAGGGCTGATATGAAATATGGTGTCATTTGGGACATATGCCTGTTGCTGGGTAATGGCATACGGTAGGGGGTATGGGTCTCTGTTATCCACTGTTTCCCGCTGGCAATAAGTGAAGTTGATATTGACTGTCTGTCTGTCTCTCCTCGTACAGTGAGCACTGCTGTTGAGTGCTAATCAATTAGGTCTAATGCCTCTATTATAATCTATGCTCTCCAATTAAAGCTGTATTGATCACCAGGAGACCTTGGCTGTCTCCCAAATGAAACACTATTCTAGATTATTATGGAATAGAGTTACAGTGAGCCAGCCTGGGCCTGTTAGAAATCACATTAAAAAGCCCTTTTCAGAATAAAATCTCTATTAATATCTGACAGACTAGATTTTTGTTCCAAGTTACAGCCTATTATATATAGAGAGCGCTATTTTCTACTGAAGCTTTATGGGGGCTTACTAAAAAGAGAATGTGGTGCCATTAGGACACGGCCTAGTGCTTCAGGAACCAGCTCTTCAGAGTGGAAGGTTTTTAAACATATAATTCACTTGGATATCTCCCCTAAGGTTTTAAATATGCATTGTCTCGACTGGCTGGCTGTGGGTAGAGGGAGTAGAAATATATTATGTCTTTGATTTATTCCTTAAACACACTACTGCGACTACTACGCCATTTGTTCAATAAAGAATTTCTTCAATAAATTATCAACTTGACTTTTTTATTTCCAAACACGCTACTGTATTGACAATGCAGTGTAGCCTTTTAAAAATACAACTAGAGCCACAGGAATACTTTTCATGTCTGTGAAAACATACACTTAATCTGGATCTACACTGATTAAATTACTGCTGAAATGCTATCAAATTAAATTGCAATTAAAGTATATGTAATAACATTACATTTACTACCCAGGTATAATGACAATCAAAATAATGCAAACCCCATGTAGTGTAGAATTCCAAGCTAAGATGATGAGATGTCAGAATTCTCAGATCCTTAACTTGACAAAGACACGTTCCATTTGAATGATCTCCTTTGTCGATGTTATTTGTGGGACACAGTCTGTGATTAGGTAAACAAACCTCGCGGTGGATGGGGAGGCTGTTCTTTTTTCTCATGCGCTGCCATCATGATTATCCTGCTATCTAGTCTTGCCCCAGAGAAGGAGATAAGGGAGGAGGACATGAAGGAGGAGAGTAAGAGATGAGGGCTTGTGAAGAGCCAAGCACATGGGGGTGGCCAGTCAAATTCTAGCTCTGCCAGATGGATTGAGTAATTGACCTTTGAAAGTCAAAAGGGGTGACAAAATAAAATTACAAAAATTGGACAGCTGTCCAAAAGAATGGAAAATTGAGAAAAGTATTTACTCTAAGTGCAATGTGCAGTGATGAGAAGATCTCATATACTTTCGGGGTAGATATTGATGGTAAGTAGTTGGTTCAGATTTTTTGAGAAATCATTTGATTTCTTGAAGGTAATGGAATATATGTTGGGTAAGGTACGTAAACACAAGGAGTGGCCTTGATTGATGTGTTGAACAGGCAGATATGTCATGTCTGGCTCTTAGAACAGGGCGTCTCGGTGTTTGCTGAAATTAAGAATGTAACTGTGAAAATGGATGCATGTAAGAAGAAATCGTGCCGTGAATGAAGAGAAATGTAAATGTGTACTGCATGTTCTAGTTGTTTTAGGAAGCCTCCAAGGATATATACACAGTATGTGCATATTACAGCTTCAGAGCATTTACCCCAAAACAACGCAGTAGAATCACTGTAGAGCTTTTAGAGCTTTCAAGTGTCTGCCGTAGGGACGAGAATATCAGATCAGATTTTCATGTGTTAAAAAAAATGAAAAGAATTTGAAATTGTGCAATTTTGATGGGTACCATGAAGTTGTGTCCTTAAAATGCCAGAGGAGCATATAACCATCATATCAGGAATAGAGATTGAGAGGTGAATTTCAAGGACAGATGAAAAGGGCGTGTTTACTATATATTTATTGTGTGGGATGAGATTATTGCACATTTTGATTCTCTTTTATGTTTTGTAATTACCCCAGAAGTGAGAGCCACGGTTTGCAAGGAAGTGGTCTGGTGCAATCTGCCATTTATCTTGTCTAGAGGGAGCCATCATTTTTCAACTCTCAGTGCTGTTATTCCTTTAGGGAACAATGATGACCCAGGGGTTATTTCAAGATGTGGGATGGATAGCTGCAAGGTGGCATGTTTGTTAATTGACAATGCAGCCAAAATCAAATTATATTATTGACAACAGCCTTTTAAAGTCTCTCACTGTTTTGAGTAGATTCAAATGTATTTTGTATGTTATTTGCAGCCCTAAATCGCATTAAATACGTTCTGAGGGAACTATTTTGTAAAACTGGAATATGTCAAATATGAACGTATGAACGGATGGTGGATGGGCGTATAAATCCGCGACTTGCATGCCAGTGTCCGCGAGTTCAAATCCAGACTGGCACTTCGTGTGTTTTGTTCTACAATTGCGTGCGTCATGCAGACACGCGATTGTCGGTTTTTGTAATGTTAACCCTAACCTTAATTCTAACCTTAACCTCAGTAACGTCATATCTAACCTTAACCGTTAGTAACCTCATGTCTAACCTTAACCGTTAGTATCCTCCTACCTAACCTTAACTGTGAATGTTGCAATATAATTTCGAACGCTATGGAATGTATGGAATGTTCTCGCATAAATCCGCTAAATGAAATGTACCGGAGCAACGTAATTCAAGTACAAATATAGCCTAATAACAAAACGTGCAGTTGAAACGTAAAAACACCCTAAATAGGTTGGCATAGAACGTAATTTAGGTTTTCAAAATAGTTTCCTGAGAACGTAATTTGGGAGAAATTCTGAGATTTACGGTTGGTTATTTGTTAGAGGTTGACTCCATTTTGTATGTCAGCTCAGTTCTCAGGTTTACCTAATTAGCAGGGTTGCCAGCTCAAACATAATTTTCTAGCCCAATGACTACTCAAAAACCGCCCAAAATGCCTTAAAACCAGCCCAATTTGTTTACGTTGCCACAGAGTGAAAAAAACAATACTTTTTTCCACAATGTACATATAAATGTGATTTTCTTTCACCATATTCTCTTAATTTCATATACTGTCATTGACTACTCTCCCTCTTTCATACACACCACGCAGTAGCTCCTCTCATACCTGGCCCAGGCTGCACCATAGAGCCTAGGTCACATTTATTTATTTAAAGGAAAATGCTGCAGACGTGGTTGTTTAAAAATAGCCCAAAAAACCGCAACCCGCAACCAATATATTTTCTACCGCCAAATTGATTTAAAAATAGCCCAATTTGGCTAGAAAACCGCGGACATGGCAACACTGCTAATTAGCAATAAAACGGGTGTAGAGAATCCCCCAAGCCTTGTCCAAAAGGTGGGGTTGAATTTATGACCTGTGAACTGCAGATCCCTTTGTTATTTTGCTCACATACACGCATAAGTATTTTTATCATATTTATTCATATTCATTTTTAAATCCTGTGAGTGCAGAAAGCAACTGCTTGCCTTTTCATAAACACAAACAGACCAAAAACTACACTGAGACGAGACAAACTATATCAAACTAATTTCTCCACTATACGAGGGAGAAAAACCAGACAGGAAGATCTCTGCAGTGACTCAATGCACTCATATCAAGTATGGTGAAAAGCCAGACAGGACATGATGCATCCCTTTTAGTGATGGCAAGAACACGAGCAATCAGTGACTCAGACCCAGTAGTAAGGCAGGAGAGAAGCCCACCAGGCAGAGACACCAAGGGGGGGGTTGATCATCCAGTAGCATTTACCTTCACAAGCCTGGACAAAATGACACTCAATTGTAGGATGAATTGAAGAGATGAATAGTCATTGAAGATGTATAGGTTAGAAAGTCTGCATCACTTACAAGCACCAGGATCAAACTTTAGCTCGTTCCAGAAACATTGGGTCTTTACAGGAAAGCCCTGCATCCAACTATATGTTTAGCTACGAACATTAAGTAGGCCTGCATCTAGTGATTGGAATGTACAGTCAGGTCCATACATTTTTGGTATCATTATTTCAGCTGTGTACAACAGCACATTTTAACTGTCTACCAACCTATAAGGTCCCAATGGCTAATCTCTTTTTTTTAAATAGAACTTGCGTCTCAATTTTTTCAGAGGAAACATATTTCCAACTGTTTAGTTTATACAAGGCTTTACGTTTCCATGACTCTGTAAATGTACACACGTGTACAGATTTCTTGTTGTGTATGGGTTTTTTACCTATCGTCATGAGAACAGCCTGGAACTTTATCATCAAGAGGCAGCCTTTCCCAAAACAGAACCTTACAGAACAGAACAATTTACCTGACAATCTACAGACACTGTTATCTTTTAGATATGTGTATAGTGTAAGATCTGAAATCTCCCTTGTCTCCTTGACTCCTTGTCTCCTTGTCTCCTTGTCTCCTTGTCTCCTTGTCTTTTCAGTCTCTCTCCTCACTGTCTCTCCCTCACCTTTCTCTCTCTCCCTCAGACCTTACCTACATGCGCACACATAAGTGTGCGCATACATGCACACACGCACACACACACAGTCCAAAAGATAGCGGTTTATAGCCTCAACATTAGATAGCCACATTCATCACCGCGTTGGCTGATGATGTGTCCACATCACACTCCAACGTGATTAATCACAGCTCCTTGCCAAGCTGCTTAGCCTGATAATGTTGCTGTATTTTATGTCATTTACGATCATAGGGACATACGTATAGCGGAACGGGGACGGGGACTAAAGTTGTCAGTATAAAGATCGACGGAATAAACGGATGTGAAGTGGACGTCAAACGATGGAATGATCTAAGGATAGCGGTTTATGTAAGCCAGAACTCCCTTGAATACATGTTTAATGTACAGTAACGTGGAAGGGATGGACAGGGTATATTCAGTATATAGCGTTCAGTATAATACTGTATGCTTAAGCAATATGGCCGTAGGGGGTGGCATACCACATATAAATAGCTGTTGACGCAACCAGGTCTTAATGCTTTTTTGAACATGAGTAGGAACAAGGGGTTCCTTAATACTTAAAATATATAGAGAGACACTGAATAGAGAAAAACTGAGAAAAACAAGTCTACTGGAGAGGGACAATAATGACAAAGAAAGATTCAACATTCCTATAGAGCAGGTTATTGCAGGGTTACAAGCTGTGTCACTGCCCCCGAAATTATTTATAACAGGGACACAAAACATGCCACCACACATGTTGGTCCCACAGGGCGCCCGGTTTTTACAGGGATCCAAAACGGGTCAGCACACCTGTCACCAGTTAATGCAAGCGTTACAGAACGTTTCAATGCCTCACAAAATCACTGCTAATCCCATAGGAAACTAGTTATTACAGGGAGACAGTGTACCTGAGTGGTGACCTTGAAACACTGTTAGGTGTTCACTCAGCTACGAAGGAACAAACAACCTCCGACACGCTCAGTGAGAGACTCTGGTACAACCTCATGCTCCAGCGGTGGCCTGGGGGATGTCGGGCGGAGACCCTGGTCGCTGCAGGCCCTGTCTCTACCTGCTCTGATGCATTACAGTACAGGTCAAGGACAAGCTAGCACCTCACTACACCTGTTAGGCTATGCAGGACGTTGTGTGAATTAATTGAGTCTTTCGGAGTTGGTGTTCAGAGAACAACAGAACAATTGCTGATACAATGTAAAGAAGTGTATTTCTTCTGAAGAAACTTAACTGGCAAAAAAGGACTGGTACAATTAACATTGTTTTACAATACAGTTCCTTCAAAAGAAAGTAATTCAAAAAGCAATAATTGTCTGTTAATAGATGATGTATCCGGAGTGATTGTCTCAGTCTATTAAAGGAATGCTCCAGACCACTAAACACCTCAAAATCGTTGTGCCGATCATGTTTACGATACCGCAGTCACTAAATACACCTTCTCTGCATGTTCGGCAATTTGGTTAAGTCTGGGGGCGCAGATGGCTCAGTGGGTAGGGAGTCAGACTTGTAATCAGAAGGTTGCCAGTTTGATTCCCGACTGAGCCAACTGTCGTTGTGTCCTTGGGCAAGACACTTTACCCTGATTGCTCCCAGGTCGTTGCTGTAAATAAGAAATTGTTCCTAGTCAACTTACCTGGTTAAATAAAGGTTAAATTAAAAAAAAATAAGTCACTGCAACATTTTTGAAAATACAAAATAAAAAAAGCAAGTGAATCTTAGAATTGGATCGATAGGAGAGTAAAATGGGACATATCAGGAAATCAAACAAACGCATCTACACCACATTTCAAATCATTAAGCAAATTAAATTTAAGTGTCATTCTCAATCAAACTCATGGATGGTATTGTGTCTCCGGGCTCTTTGGATCACTGAAATCAATCTCAGACACCTGGGATAATTAGTTTGCCAGATGAGCCCAATTTCAGGAAAGCTACTTTACCTAATAAGCATGTTCAACATTATTAAGTAGCCAACAGGTTTCAAGCAATTTGGGAAAGAAAAAGGATCTCTCTGCTGCGGAAAAACATCAAATAGTGCAATGCCTTGGACAAGGTAAGAAAACATTAGATATTTCACGAAAACCTCAGCATGATCATCATACTGTGAAGAGATTTGTGGCTGATTCAGAGCACAGAGGTTTGTGCAGATAAAGGCATAATGAGAAAGGTTACTGCCAGACAAGTTAATCATGTTAAGAGAGCACCTGCTAAAATGCCATTAGAAAGCAGCAAACAGATATTTGAAGCTGCTGGTGCCTCTGGAGTCCCGCGAACCTCAAGGTGTAGGATCCTCCAGAGGCTTGCAGTTGTGCATAAACCTACTATTCGGCCACCCCTAACCAATGCTCACTAGCTGAAACAGTTGCTGTGGGCCCAGAAATACATGTAGACTAATTTTCAAACAGTCTTGTTTACTGATGAGTGCCGTGCAACCCTGGATGGTCCAGATGGATGTAATAGTGGATGGTTGGTGGATGGCCACCATGTCCCAATAAGGCTGTGATGTCATCAAGGAGGTGACAGAGTCATGTTTTGGGCTGCAATCATGGGGAAAGAGCTGGTAGGCCCTTTTATGGGGGTGAGAGCTGGTAGGCCCCTGTACAGTCCAAAGAGTTTTTGACTGACCGTTTTCTTCCATGGTGCAAAAAGAAGAACCGTGCCTTCCATAGCAAAATCATTTTCATGCAAGACAATGCACCATCTCAAGTTGCATAGAATACCTCTGTGTCATTGGCTGCTATGGGCATGAAAGGAGAGAAACTCATGGTGTGGCTCCCATCGTCCGCTGACCTCAAAACTATTATGAACCTCTGGAGCATCTTCAAGCAAAAGATCTATGAGGGTCGGAGGCAGTTCACATCAAAACAGCAGCTCTGGGAGGCTATTCTGACATCCTGCAAAGAAATTCACGCAGAAACTCACAAGTTCAATGGATGCAAGAATTGTCAAGGTCATATCAAAGAAGGGGTCCTATGTTAACATGTAACTTGACCTGTTAAGATGTGTTTGATTAAAATAGCTTTTGATTTGAGTAAATATGACCTCCTAATGCTGCAAATTCAACAAATGAACATATTCAGTTCTTTACAACCTATAAAATGTTCTGAAACTCTTTTGCATTACAATTTGTAACAGTGCATTTTGAGTTTTTTTATTTAAAAAAAAATGTTTTCATTGGGTTCAATGATATTTGACTTATACCCTAATGGTTGATGACCTGAAAATTATACTGACTCTCATTTGCATCGACGTTTTAGGAAAATATGTGTAAAATATAATTTGCATAATAATTTTGAATGCGGTGTAGATGTATTTTGAAAAACAGTGCTTTTTTATTTTACACAATAACAGTGCTATTTTACGACTTAGCATACCAAGAGATTTGGGTGCTTATCAGCACTTCTCATAAACTTCATTGTCCATCTCCGATGACTTACCGTTTACACTGACATTTAGCTCTTTATTCAAATGGACATTAACCATCATCAAACTACCTTTCGCTGGGAACACCTAAACTCCTTTTCCCAGTGTGCACTGAGTGACACAAATCAACTCCCCGCAAATTCAAATGAGATCTATCAGAGTAGTTCAATCGAGCTATACATTGTACTAATTAGTTTACTACAATGCAAAACATTTACTCACATTATTGGTGCAGCGCAACTGTGTTTACAAAAGTGGTCAAAAGTTCTGAGACATTGGTCTTCACAAAGTTTGCTGCTTCAGTGTTCTTAGATCTTTTTGTCAGTAGTTACTATGGTATACTCAAGTATAATTACAAACACTCCATAAGTGTCAAAGGCTTTAATTGACAATTACATTTACAGAGTCAATATTTTTTTTTTTGGCATGCTGTCAATTAACTTCTGGGCCACATCCTGACTGATGGCAGCCCATTCTTGCATGATCAATGCTTGGACTTTGTCAGAATCTGTGGGTTTTTGTTTGTCCACCCGCCTCTTGAGGATCGACCACAAGTTCTCAATGGGATGAAGGTCTGAGGAGTTTCCTGGTCATGGACCCAAAATGTCGACATTTTGTTCCCCGAGCCACTTCGTTATCACTTTTGCCTAATGGCAAGGTGCTCCATCATGGTGGAAAAGGCATTGGTCGTCACAAAATAGTTTTTGGAAGATTGTGAGAAGTTGCTCTCTGAGGATGTGTTGTTATCATTCTTAAGGTTGCGAGAAGTTGTTCTGAGGATGTGTTGTTACCATTCTTTATTCATGGCTGTTTTCTTAGGCAACATTTTGAGAAGCAACCCCACTCATGAATGGTCTCAGGATGCTTTACTGTTGGCATGGAAGGTGTTTTCCGGATGGCCCAAACAATCGGAAGGTGGATTCATCAGAGGAAATTACCCCAGCCCTCAGCAGTCCAATACCTGTACCTTTTGCAGAATATCAGTCTGTCCCTGATATTTTTCCTGGAGAGAAGTGGCTTCTTTCCTGCAGTTCTTGACACTAGGCCTTCCTCCAAAGGTTTTCACCTCACTGTGCCTGCAGATGCACTCACACGTGCACTTAAATCTTTATTTATATAGCACCTTTCATAGAGGGAATGCAGCTCAAATTGCTTTACATTAATATAAGTCAAATAAAATGAAAGACATTTGCATCAATACAAATACGCAATGTAAAGGAACATTTTTAAAGAAGGAAAGCATGAAAAGCATTTGAGTGCTGGCTTAGTTAAATTCTAAAAAGTGAAAAGATATGTTTTTAACAGCTTCTTGAATATATAAATAGATGATGCTTCCTTGATATTTTTTGGCATTGTGTTCCACAGCTTTGGAGCATAGATAAAAAAGGCAGCATCTCCAATTTCTTTGTGAGTGGGCCCTCTGAGGGCCCTTGAGGGAAAATAGGTTTTTAGAAAATCAACCTTAGGAGGCAGTCCTGGCACTTGCTGGACGCCCTGACACCTTCTTCACAACAATTAAACTTTTCTCCTTGAAGTTCTTGATGATCTGATAAATTGTTGATTTAGGTGCAATCTTAATAGCAGCAATATCCTTGCCTGTGAAGCCATTTTTGTGCAAAGCAATGCTGACGGCACGTGTTTCCTTGCAGATAACCAAGGTTGACAGAGGAAGAACAATGATTTCAAGCACCACCCTCCGTTTAAAGCTTCCAGTCTGTTATTCTAACTCAATCAGCATGACAGAATGATTTGCAGCCTTATCCTCGTCAACACTCTCACCTGTGTTAATGAAACTATCACTGACATAATGACATCTGGTCCTTTTGTGGCAGGGCTGAATGCAGTGGAATTTTTTGGGGAGATTAAATTCATTTTCATAGCAAAGAGGGATTATGCAATTCATTGCAATTCTTCTGATGACTCTTCATGACATTCTGGAGTATATGCAAATTGCCATCATCAACACTGAGGCAGCAGACTTTCTGAAAATCTGTATTTGTGATATTCTCAAAACTGTGGACCACAACTGTAGACGGTGGGGCTATGCGTGAAATTCATAATGCACATTGGAACAGCGATTGTTTCAATGATTAAAAATATTGAACTGGCCAACTCACAGCTGAGACGGAGCGAGAGTGGATTGAGCACAAGTGTCTGGGAACGGGATTACTGCTTTACTAAACACAGACGCGGTCATCTCCGTCCCATTGAATCAGCCACACACAGATAGTCTCTACTCGCTAACTAGACAAGCCACAATCAGTTAACTTTCCTTTAGCCAAAGCCAAACATGCCATTTGTTAGGTTCAGGCTGTCAGCTAAATATCATGACTAGGCCTATTATGATTAGTAATGTTATTGGTCCTACACTGGATTAAACATCAGCCTGATAGGATACATGCTATAGAGTGGAGTTGCATAGCTTGCATATTAGCTAGTTGCTATATAATTATTGTTTTGACTGGAATTGGGTTGGACATAATGACAGCAGTATCTATATTCAGGTTCAAAATAGTTTTGCGTTTGAAAAAAATATTTTGAATGTGCGCGCTGCTGCCATAGTGAGCACCCTTGGAGCTCCCTTGGAACACCCTTGGAACACCCTTGGAACACCCTTGGAGCATTTAGGGTAAACTAATTTTGTTCCTGGAGTGGGAGGCATAAGAGCTTACCCACTTATCCAGAAACCACTACACCACTGGACAAAAGAGCCTGTTTAGAGTCACGTGATTGAACAGAACTTACTGTAGTGAGTCAACTACCCAACCAAAACTAAATGAAGGCCAGGAGCAGCCTCAACGAGGTACCAGTACCGCTAGCAGCACAGAGCCTGTTGATCATGTAGCTTTTTACTAAAGCGCAGACTGCTAGCCCTCCACTACAATATGAAACATCTACATTAACAATAACTTTATTAACAGTGCTTAAAGTGCCCTTTCTGTCTTTATCTATGTATGTCAACTTCTGGTCCTGTGCCTGGAAAAGTTAAGAAGATCTACAGATGAATCAGTTCATCAATTAGTTCAGCAGTTAATCTGTTTAACCCCAAGGTGTACTAATGCTTTTCTGTAAGTACATAAACATCATATTCCTTATCTCTAACAGTATTTGTCACCACCAAACATGTTAAGTAGTTGCTGAACTGTTACCATTAAACAGAAAATATACAGCTACTGAATTGTCTACTGTTTCTTATATGTGGACTATGCACCTTTTGTAATTAAAGCAAACAAATAAAAATTAGACAATTGAATGATTTTAATATGCTTGTTTACATAGGAAATTATATGACCTATGTATTTCTGAATATAACATTTTTGCAGGCCTGCTAAAAATCATTACTATCTTCGCTTACTATCTTCTCATTTTCTTTCAAGGTCCATCTACCCCTTTACAAAGTAAACACACATGATATCCTGAACAAAAGCCATAACCCATATAATCATTTATAATTATGATAATAATAATAATAATTTAAATGTGAAACTTTATTTGTTTTTGATACCAGTCAATTCCAATGTGAGGGAATAAGAGGAGTGCTGGCACCTTTTTTTCCACTTCAAGCAATGGTTTAAAAAACTGTTGCAGTGATGTAACCAAAGGTTTTTAGAAAGCCTATGGTGGTCGAGTTGGGAATTACCAAACATGCTGAGAAGGTGTATTTAGTGACTGTCATGTTGCAAACATGACTGGTACTACGATAATTTATGGATTTGTTGTTCATAGTGTAGACTTTGTACAGGATGAGTTCATAGGAATCCAAGTAACCTCTTAAGCCCATTATTCACCAGTCTCCATTCTAGCTTTGCTGGTGCTGATCGCTTTGCTGATGCTGATCGCTCATTTGACACATCTAATAATGTGCATTTTCTTTGTCAGCTAATGTAGAGATTTATATGAAATGCCACAGTAAATACTGCACATTCAACTAACGGCGTACTGACGTCAGAGGAGAGATGGATCATGGTGGAGAAAATGAGAAAGGGATCGTGATGGAGGAGAAGAGAGGAAGCTGTAGCTAATTTCACGCCCAGTATTTTCCTGTCATGCACCGCTAATTTTCCTGTTCAGCCTGCGTGATGAAATATATGCCCTGTGATCCCTGGTTGCTGCCGATGCCTAGAGCCTTTTCCAAATGGCAAACTTTTCCTCTATATAGTGAGCTTCTACCATATCAGGCCCATGTCCAATGTAGTACACACTATGGGGAAAAGTGTGCCATTTGGGACACAATCACCCAGACTGCTGGCTGAGCTATCTTTATAACGGGAGGCCTTAGTTACAAATCCATATTAGTGCCCTTTTCATACAGGCTCCCTAATTCACATAGAGACAGATAAAGCCATGCGGGAGACTGTGGTGGCAGTTTCATTTGCTCACTCTCAATTTCTTCCTATCCCTGAGTGACACCACGATTTAAATGGCAATAGCATCATATTCCTGAGTGCCATTTGGTTCTTCAAACTCTCGCCATGTGTCGTTCTATACTTTAGGGAGCATCAAGTAGAGCATTATGGTTAAATAAGTATTCATCAAATACAGTAAAGTCTTCAGTGTTTTTATTATTCAATAGGGTAGTTTGGTTCATGGATGCTGATTAATATATTGCCTGAAATACTACAACTGTTAACCAAAGGCATGACACAAAACTAAACCGGCTTGCATCTTTGAGAAACTGTAAGATGATTGCGCTGTAGCAGTTATGTCTAATGCAAAGTGTCCCAAAAATTTTATATGTCCATATTTCCAGTGGTTCCCAAACATTTTTATTTACTGTACCACCAGGGGTCCTAGTACCCATGTTTGGGAAACACTACTCAGGCAAAAGTGGTTTGCTCAACAATTTTTTTCACCCATCTGCAACTCAACAACTCTTTAGACAAAGTTGCATTCGGTAGGCCACACCCGAAGCAGAAATATAAAAGATAAGGCAACAGTAACTAAAATAACCACTCATTACCTCCAAGATATGCAGAAGAGCATTTTGTAAGGTAAAACATGTTGAAACTTAAAGAAGATAGGTTCCAGCAGCACAAGACCACACAGGAGTGCCACTTCTGTCAGTTAAGAACAGGAAAGTGAGGCTACAATTTGCATAGGCCCACCAAATTTGGACCACAAAAAATTGGAAAGACCCATCCTGCCTCTCAACGGTTCAGGCTGGTGGTCTAATGATATAGGGGATATTTTCTTGCCATACTTTGGGCCTCTTAGTGCTAAATGAGCATCGTTTAAATGCAACAGCCTACCTGGGTATTGTTGCTGACCATGTCCATCCCATTATGACCACAGTGTACCCATCTTCTAATGGCTACTTCAAGCGATGTCACAAATTTCTCATTTCAAACAGTTTTCTTGAACATGACAATAAATTTACTGTACTCAAGTGGCCTCCACATTCACGATATCTCAATCCAATTGAGCACTTGTGGTATGTGGTTGAACGGGAGATTCGCATCATGGAGGTGCAGTCAACAAATCTGCTGCAACTGTGTGATGCAATAATGTCAATATGGACCAAAAGCTCAGAGGAATGTTTCAGCACCTTGTTGAATCTATGCCATGAAGAACTAAGGCAGTTCTACTGGCAAAAGTGGGTCTAACCAGGAATTAGCAAGGTGTACCTAATGAAGTGTCCAGTGATTGTATAGTGATAAACCATAAATACTACTACTGGATAATTTATAAGTAATTAACTGAAGGGTTGTCCCAAAATCATTCAGAGGTGTGGTGCATTTCATTAATTACTGTTGCTGTTGGGTTTGCTGTCGAGGGATGAGGTAGCTGATTCCTGTATTAATAAACGTAAGTTCTTTGCAGACTATGGATATCTATTACTAAGTGTCTTCCCCACCTTACGGGTTGTATTTAGGTATCCTGTGTGTACAGTTGATCAGGCGTACGTATTATATTATAGTGTAACCGTGTCTATGCCGCATTAGAGCGTAGTTATTCTATGTCCCTATATATATTGTTGTGCAATCCTGTATCAGTCTGTAATACTATACGTCCATCAGGATCGCTATTCTCAAGGCTATCGACAGATTAATTAAACAGTCGAAAGAACTCCATCAACTTGCCTCTGGTCTTCCTCCTTCCTCTCTATACCCACAAAATGTGACAACAGTGTTAGAAGTGGGTCTCTGAAAGAGGAAGTAGCCTAAAATTCTCACTTGTGCAATTCTTCACAGTTCCCCGATTAACCTGAAATGTACTTCTTTATTCAAACTGTTGTGTGAATCAGACATACATGCCTGGTATTGTTGTTGAACCTATCATTTTATCTATATTGTCTGTAAATGGTTGAGCCTATCACTATTCAGCATTTTATAGCAGTTGTTATGTATTGTACCCTTAAAAATGGAATGATTAGAAATGCCTGTCCAATTCAAATCAATGTAGCAGAATGGTCAGGGCGGCAGCCATTTTTAGGTGTACCGTTCCATTGCAAAGATCTAGCGGCCTACTTCCGCATTAAACCGATTTGCCAGTTGTCACAGTGACAACTAACAACAATCGCCATTTTGTTGTGTACCAGTCGAATGGCCACGCCAAACAGCTCAATGGCCTTTCTATCCATTCTATTTCTATGGTTGTACCTAAGAATTGCTTAGCTGTTGTATGTTAACCATACAGCACATCCCATTAGAATGTATAGGCCTATGCTGCATACATACAAATGTCTTTAAAGAAAAGCAAATATGACGTATCCTGGGAATATATAATCTGCTTTCCAAAATGATATGTTAGGACCCAGTATAAAAAAAAGCAGTACAGGTGTGAAATCTCTATCCTCAGGGGCAGAAAATAACAAAACATCCAAACCTGAGCTGAAGCGGTCACAGCTGTGCTCTCCTCCCCCACATCTCCTCTCACCTCACCTGTCAGAAGTGGTTACGGCGGAAGCCCCCCCTCGCGCCGGTCGGTCCGACAGCTCCCCTGGTTGCCGTGGAGCCCAGCTCTGTCCCCAGGTGAACCAATGGCAGCACTCGTTATGAAGATAAGCTATATTTCAGAGAGTTATGCACCACAGGGCTAGGGAGGGGGTGG
This sequence comes from Umbra pygmaea, assembly GCA_016801145.1. Taxonomy (NCBI): domain Eukaryota; kingdom Metazoa; phylum Chordata; class Actinopteri; order Esociformes; family Umbridae; genus Umbra; species Umbra pygmaea. The sequence goes on along the minus strand of JACXGM010009821.1, from coordinate 4,362 downwards.
GCATCAGAACGAGTGAAAGAGAAGGGGGCTTGAGTGAAGTTTGAGGAGCTAGGGGTGAGGAAACGGGTGAAGAGGGGATTAGGAGGCTGATGGAGGATGTGTAAACTCTTAAGATCACCTCCGCCATGTGCATAAAGATGAAAGCACAGAGGCCGTACTCCTCAACACACCCATCACACAATGGATGGAGAGGCTGGCTGGCCTCACAGCACTCTGGCAGGGTTATGCGCTGGTGTGTACATGTGTGTACTTAAGTACCTGTGTGTGTGTGTGTGTCAGATCCTCCACAAATCCTAAAGTGTGTCTCAAGTGTACCCCTGGAGAGAAGAGAATCTGTGAAATGAGAGAGGAGTTGAGACAGAGAGTGAAGCCAAATCACAAGTCTTAGAAAACAAGTTAAAGAGACAAACTTTGAAAGTTTTCCCTCATTAGTGGATCCCTCACTACCATCTCGGTTGGCATGCTAACAATCGTCTGGTGGTTGATGTTTGTGTTCTACAATGGGTGAGGTGCCCACACGAGACTGCCTGCACTTTTAGTATCAACGCTAGTCTGTGACTGAACTTAATCTAAACATGAATGCTGTAATGATAATTACAAATTACACCGATGTTGATGATGGTGACAATTCCAGGAAGACCATTAAAAAAGTGTCACTGTCAGGTGTAACTTTCCCTCTATTACATATACATGAGTGGGGAGTCTCACTCCATTGTTTGAAGCCATCCTGAGAAGCTTGCCAGCCCTACAGTGCACACAGTTCTCTATGGTGTGATGGGTGAACACTGATGGAAAATAATTGGGGGCTCTTTGCCTGTGTGAGTCCCTCAAGGGTGGAGGAAAGGAAAGAAGGCTCGGGGTAGAACACACTAATAAGGCTGTCTTTTCCCCAGAGATGGCGACAGAGGGACTGAGATGAGGGGCTGTCCTGCCAGGGGACAGGGGAAACTCCCACTGGGCTGGAGATAGTAGGACTGTGTCCGTTTGAGTGGAAGATGCAGGTGCTTCTCACTTCGTCAGGACATCTGCTCGCTGACCCATGACGTCACCATTACAGCATGTATACAGTGAGCAAAACATTGATGCTATGGGATTTTAAGTTCATCATGTCTACTAATTCCCTGAGTTCCCTAACAAGTGTCTGTTGCCACGTAATCTGTAGCGAGTAATTAATTGATCCATATATCATTCTCTTCCAGCAATGCTAGCTGCTGGATATCCGAGGCTGGATTAGCTACATGTAGCCTTATTGCTTGGCTGTAGCCACACTGCCTGTCTTCTCAAGGTCAAAGCTCAACGAGCTCCACCACCAGAAGTCCTACAGGGGTGAGGGGGCGGATGGTGGGTTGGTACTAGTGAACATGCGCACCATGAAATTAGGTTATCAGAACAATACCCTCCAATGTGTGAAAGCCGCCGCGTGTTTACGCGAGTGGAACAGCGGTCTTGAGTAATTGCGTGGATGAGGGGAGAATGAGGACCGCACTGTCGATGTTTGCTGAGAGCCTTCTAATTAGCCATCTCGTTTGACTCGTAACAAGCTCTCCTTGGAGTGACAAAGCAATTTCGCAAGTCGATTAGGAAAATGAGTTATTTCCTCTTAAAAGTGGAGGTCCTGTGTGTCGCTGTGTGTGTCCCTCTGACCTCAATAAGACAAACCTTAGGAAGACACGTGAGAGAAAGCAGTGCAAAGTCTGATTGGATAAACAGCATCTTTGTGTGTGTGCCAAATGCACCTCTTCACTATGTAGTGCACTTGTACTGACTAGATGCTTATGAAACAGTGGTCAAAAGTAGCACACTTGGGACTAATCAGCTATTTTGCCTCTTCTCAGCCTGCTGTGGCCATCAGTCAGATCGTGCTCCTGGCTTTACTTTCCTATGAACTGTGCATACACACAAAAACACACACACACACCTATAGAGCAGCTAAGGCAGATATTGTGACGGTGACAGCTTGCCAATAGTGAGTGAGTCCCAGCGCGTGTCTGCATGAGTGTTTGTGGTGACTGCATGCTGTGTGTGCGTGTGCGTGCGTGTGCATGCGTGAGCGTGCGCGTGCGGGCGCGTGTGTGCGCGCTTGCATGTGTATGCGTGTGTGCGTGTGCGTGTGTGTGTGTGTGCGTGCGTGTGTGCTGCCATCTACTGGCGAAAATATATCAACAACCATCAAAGCCTCCCTCAAAGCACAGGTTGCTGTACCTATCTGATTGTGTGATAACATGTTCTGTGGTATGCACTGTTATATCTCTCCATCATGCAATGCTAACGTCACATAAGTCTAGGTCACATGCTCACGATACGAAGACGTTGTATTAAATGTCCCCTATTCCCAATTGGCCCCGGTCAAATGTAGTGCACCACATTGGGAATACAGTGTACTTTTAAACACAGACCTTTGCATCATCCCACCGCTTTCATCTCCATTTTGTATTCCAATTAGGCTATTTCATTAATAATTTATGCAGTAAGGATTTGGTAGTGTTTGCGTATTAAATGGTTCAATCTTTACATAAAAGGGGGTAGTTCAAATCATGCCTTCTTTTTCTTTGCTCATCACAGTGTTGAACATTCTAAATGCCATGTGATTCATATGGAACATTAACGTTCCTAATATATGGAAATATGCTTGTATCTGACTCTGTAATTCGTTAGTGCTTGTATCAGTGTTGATACATTGAGCTGAATACATACAGGATTATTTCGGTGTTGGACTGGCACCCTATTTGCTCTGCAGTTCACTTTTGACTATGGATGGATGGAAAAAATACTTAAACATCTTAGTAAGTGGAAGTGCTATTAATTCATCCTACAGTCATTTATACAAAAATGCTTATACATTTAATCTCAAAGTTTTTTCCTATTAATTTCTTATTTTTACTCTAATATAATGGTGTTACAATATTCATGATGTGGACCATTTTACTATTTAAATTGTTATTTAAAAAATTTGAAGGTATTACAAATTTGAATATTTAGAAAATAGGTTTGTTTTTCCTACACAAACTGAACTGAAGAGAAAATAGTTGTGAAAAACGATCATACATCAAGGCGGTGAAGACTACAGTGTACTGTATATAAGAACAATAAAATAAATGTAAATATCACATTCTTATTGGGCATGTTTTTTTTTACTGACCATGTTTAATTAAACATAAAATGATGTATATACATTACTACCTTCAGATGACTACTTTGAAGCTTTTGTGAATCATAAAGAATTACAATGCAGTAGTTTTAGGTATTGAAAAGTGTTCTCCAGGCAGATCTGCCTTGGAGGCAGAAATTATTTGATTGGTTGATTGAAAACAGGGAGCGGACCTCATATTATGTTTACTTTTGATTGATAATTACAATTGACTATATATGATTATATATACAGTGCCTTGCGAAGGTATTCGGTCTTTCGAGCTTTTGCCACATTTCAAGCTTCAAACATAAAGATATGAAACTGTAATTTTTTGTGAAGAATCAACAACAAGTGGGATACAATCATGAAGTGGAACGAAATTTATTGGATATTTCAAACTTTTTTAACAAATAAAAAACTGACAAATTGGGCGTGCAAAATTATACTATTATTATACTATTGAACCTGCGTTCCTGCTTGTTTCGGGATTTGCAAGCGGTGTAGTAAGGTACTCAGTCAGGGGATAACCTTATCATCAAGAGGAATCACATCCAACCGTTTCACCAAAGAACTACGTAGAACTATTATAATAATTGTACGAGGGCTTAACTCACTGAGGAGACGACTCCAGCCATGCAGTGCGCCCTGTTGCCTTGTTCCAATGCTGCAGTTTAGAAAAATAAAGACACGCGTCCCACCCGGCCACCGGGCTACCATATTCAGAACAAACATCCTGGCATCACATAAGATCTGAACGTTGATTGAATTAAAGTTTTTGTGATTGATAAATGCGTAATCATTCATGGATGGTGGCTAAAGACGCAGTACAATCAATCGCCCAATTCGCTCCAATTGGAAACCCAGCAATCTCATAAAATTGTATTTTAATCATAGTTTGAATATACCAGGCAGAAAGGGACTTCATTGCTGCTAAAACTGCTGGCATACTTCGAGTTTTGTTGGCTGTAATATATACCAGACCTGTCCCTGATCTCCCACTGAAAGGTCCCAATGTAGAGAGCGCGAATTAAGGTCCTCCAGATCTGCGATCGCTTCGACTACCAAAGTGCTTGTTTAAATAAAATATATATATTTTTTGATTCAATTTCTTGTTTGCCTAATTTCTGCCATCATGTTATAGGCCACCGCGAAGTGAAAGGGAAAAAATTTACCACTTAATAGCAATGTGCTGTATAAAATTATTTGTATTTCTGAAATGTAATTTGCAATAT
>JACXGM010009820.1:0-26964 GCA_016801145.1 Umbra pygmaea | reverse complement strand
CATGCTCAATGTATGGCATGGCTAACTGGCCCTGTTGAAATGCGTTAATGTGCCTAAACCCCTCCACAAACACACCCCTGTGTTGTGATCTCTCCTGTTACAAGGATGTTCCAGGGTCAAAATGCATTTAAGGCTCATTAGAGCTTAATAACAGCAGTATCCTGTTGTCACAGAGACACTGTGTGGGATAAAACAGCATGTACCATCAAAAGACTGAAAGTGGCTTCCTTTTTTCAAACTTTTATTCATTATATTATTATTTGCATGTTTCTACTTTTGCTATAGCTCCAACTGTTATATTATTTTCCCCTTGACTTTCTTGCTTTCTCTCACGATCATTCAATTGATCGTGAGAGAAAGGAAGAAAGCCATGTAAGATTTTGTGTCTGTGCATGTCAGTTTTGTTCAATTACTGAGCAAAGATGTCAGTAAATGTCCTGAATTGACTGACAACACCTTTACTTGTTTAACTGTTGCTGCCCTCCATCCCCCCCGACCAGGATGCATCTCACTTACAACAACGAACTTGACAGTAACCATCATCAAGACAGGTCACTCAGGTGAAACCACTCTCCTCTGTGTCACAGACCTATCTGCTGCCGTCGACACCGTGATCCATTAGACCCTCCACTCTCTCAGTGAAGATCTCTGTCTGCCACGTGATCTTTCACTAATAGTGTCCTTTACGGCTCCCTCGGTTCAAACATTTCTGGGTGCCTGGTTGATCTTGTCTGCTTGGATGTCAGCACACGGTTCCAGCTCAACCATGACAAGATGGAGCTTCTCCAGACGAAGGCGTGTCCATGCCAAGAGTCCTCCATCATGGTTGACAACTCCATGACGCCCCCCTAACAAGAACCTTGACGTGACCCTGGACTACACCCTGTTTCACTCCCTCCGGCAGATTCCTCAACACTCGTAGTGTACCACCTTACCTCACACTGGGAGCAGATTCTACAACACTCATAGTGTACCACCTTACCTCACACTGGGAGCAGTTTCTACAACACTCATAGTGTACCACCTTACCTCACACTGGGAGCAGATTCTACAACACTCGTAGTGTACCACCTTACCTCATACTGGGAGCAGATTCTACAACACTCATAGTGTACCACCTTACCTCACACTGGGAGCAGATTCTACAACACTCGTAGTGTACCACCTTACCTTACACTGGGAGCAGATTCTACAACACTCATAGTGTACCACCTTACCTCACACTGGGAGCAGCACATGCACAAATCCGGGCATGTCTCATATCTGGCCTACTACAACTGATGGTTAGTAAAACTTTTATTTTTAGGATTTCTCCTTATACCGGACCTGTGAAGGCATTTATAGTGTTGCTGGCAGAATGCCAGTGCATACCCAAACGTCACTCTACTGCCCGTGACTGACAACGTATATGTATTAAACAAATGCATGTGTTAATCTATATTGACAATGTATATTTAATGAAACCAATACATCATGTGAATTAATGGTGAGCTGGTTTTCCATCTCATCTTAAATATCTGTCTAAAGGACATGAGACGGTAATGAATACAAGACCTGCAAGGGACTATTTCTTTCCCGGTTAAAAAGTACCTCGTCATCACGATAGATAGATAGATTGTGGATGAACGTGTTCTAGACAAATATGCCCATATTTATAACCATTTATGTTGGTCTTTGGACTGCTTTGCTTAAAATCGATTTTTTGGGGGTTAGAGAAGGGATTTTAATTTCTACAAATAGGCTATCGTGCAGATTGTAGACAGATGCTTTTCAAAATGTGCATAAAAAAGATACTACAATACTTCTGTCTCCTTTCTTCCTCATCTTTCCTCTTCTTTCTAAACTGTGCCCCAGATGGCTTTGATCATTTCATAGTAGCCTCCTTACAGAACCGCAGCCAAAAGTTTTCAACCATGAACGTTCAACAGGCGTTTGACACTGACGTCACTCACCCAGCATCCACACCTGTCCTGTGCCAACGCTGTCTCTTGAGTCGTCAATATCCTGACGAATAAATCAAATAAATAAGTCTGGAGTTCAATTTTTATACTAATAAAAATAAAAATACATAAAGATTTATTGCCCCCATAGAAATTATATGTATTTTTATGGGTGGGGAGGGGGAGAGGGGGCGCCCTATCAGCCCCCCCAAGCAGATGGCGCCCTAGGCTACCGCCTATGTTGCCTATGTCTAGAAACGCCCCTGTAATGGGCCCAGACCAGGGAGAGGGTGTGAGGCATTGTGATCTAAGATCCTGTTTCGGGTGTACGCAATATTATATTGTCTAGGAATATCCGGGAGCTATGTCAAGTAAGTGTTTGGATTATGCATCCTATGTGAGATGGTACTCGGTTGGTTCTATATTATGTGTTACATAAGCGTACGTACCGCTAAAGAGCACGTCAGTAATTGAGTTGTTTTGGTACTCTCTTGCACTGTGTCTTCAACCTTACTTTTGAATATGCTACACCAGGATTGTTACTGATTAAAACGAGTATAGAACACAACTACCTCTCTGCATTCGGGTCTTCCTCTCTCAACCCACACAACAAACGCAACAGGTGAGGCTTCGATTGACTTAACAGCAACGTTTCTGAGTGGTTAAGGTTATAGTAAGGGTTTGGGTAAGGCTTAGATTGAGTTAACAGCAAGGTCTCACTGAATTCAATGAAATAAACATGCCATCACTTCCGTGTGCCCATCACAGAATTTTCTACGCTTCTGTGAAACTGCCACAAATTTTGAAGTTAAGGTTCGGTGTTCATTTCACAGAACTTTCTGCCATTCCGTGAAACTGCCACAGATTTTGGTCTGTGTTCATTTCATGGAATTCTGTGAGATCAGGTTGAAAAAGAAAAGATGTCTACACTGATTTTGAGATTATGGGAAAGGAGCAAATAAATTTAATTAAATTAACATTTCACTTACTTGAATGGTGATATCTATTCTAAAAATTTTAGAATTGTTTCCCTCGTATATAAAATTATTTTAATCAGTGGATAATTCAATCAAGTTACAGATCACAGGTTAGGCCACATCGCTCTGATCGGCCACAGACTACGAATAACCTAAAGTACAAACAAGGCCCAACTCCATTTTGGACATTTAGTTTGTTAAAATTGTGATTGAAAACCTATGAATTATTATAAATAATAATAAAAAGACATTATGTCCCAATCTCTTCCCCACCCCACATTTCCCCACATTTTCTTCCACCTGGACCCTTAGCTGTCCTTGCCAGTGAATATGGAGGGAGGTGAGGTCATCCACTAAAAAGTTCATTATTAACCTGTAACCACGGCGATGGAAACACAGGGTATTGTCTGGAACTAATTTGGAGAGCCAGAGGGAGTCAGGGACGGGGGGCAGTGGCCACAAGACTTGACCAGCCCTGCAGGCATTTCTCAAGGTCCCGTCACCCCCAAACACTGGCCTCTCTCTTTATCTTTATGTCTCCCTCCCACTGTCCAGCCCCCCTGGGTCTGTGTTAGGCTGAGCTACACTGTGTAATAATATCTGTGCTGATTGATTTGTGCCACAGACAGACAGGGGATCTAAAGCTGTGCTGGAAATGTCAGATGTTGTAGGCATCAACACACGCATGCATGCACTGTATATGGGCACTCATACCCTTATAACGGCACAAATATATGCACACCATCACACACTTGAGTGTCAAACTCAAAGACTTCGATGGAAACTTCCAGTCGTGTAACGAATCTAAGGGCACACTCCCCATCTTCATGGTTGAGAAGTCATTGTCTGAGAATTCCTTTTATTTCTGCTTCAGCAAGTCAGTCTGGAGTTGGTAGAGCTCCTACAAGAGGCCGACCTGATCTCCGAATCACTGTGGAACAAACAATCACACCACGGCCTACTCTGGAATTGAACTGGCAACATTCCGATTACAGGTCTGACTCTAATCACTGAGCTGTCGGATACCTCATTTTCACAGAACTGCAACCTCTGTGTCTAGATGAGATCAGATGAACAGCAGAGCTGATGAAGAACTTCCAGCAGACTCAAGACTGATGACGTCGAGATATGAGTCCTCCGAAGCCCATCTGATGCTTGTCTTGATTTCATCACTCTGCTCACTCAACCAAGAAGTCAAGACTATCATCTTTACATGCTGGTCTTTTATCAGGATTGAGCCCAAAGTGCCTAAGCTGCCATAGGGAGTTGCTAGAGTGCGAAATGCAAGGTGAGCCGTTTCTCTTACTAACCCCCCAAACTCGGGCGGCATTGGCCAGTTACACTGCCCTCTGTAAGACCCCCATGACCCACAATGATGCATCATTCTACCACGCCATTCAAGGCTCCCCTGGGAATATTTCTTCTAATACCACGCAATTCCCACTTCTCAAAAATACCTAATAACCTGTGTGTGTGCAACTGTGTGTGTTTGTAGGTAGTGTGTGTCTGAGTCACACCAAACGCAAACTGTACATACTCATCGTGAGCCACTGATCACAATGAGACGTTTGTTTCAGAGCAGCCCCGACTTTGTGCAATCTGTCCATCAGAAGACGCATGGGCTGTGACCGACACACTGCTCTGGGGTAAACACAGCAATCTGTTAGTCATTTCATGTTGGAACAACAGTGGCGGAAAACAGATAGAGGAGATATGTCGAAGGGAGTTAGAAGTCCCTTAAGGAAAAGAGCAAGTGTTTAGTTTAGTGTGTGTGTGTGCATGGGTGTGCGTGTATACCTGTGTGTGTGTGGCCTTGTTTTTGTATGGTTGTGGGGCCCTGAAATTTCGGCAATGGCCCCGCAACCATACATACAGTACACCTGACAAAAAAGTGTAAAATCTGAGCTTGTGGGGAGAAATTGGACCTTGTGGGGATAGTACCATAATGGAGATTGTAATTTATGGCTCAGGGTTAGAATTGGGGTTACTATTACATTTAGGCATTACCGATTAGGGTTAGGCATTATTCCAAGGTTACATTTAGGCACTAATGTAGGTTAAGATTAGGGGTAGTGCAAGGGTATGGTTAAGGTTAGGGTTAGGGTAAAGTTTAGGATTAGGTGTAGGGCTATGAAATAGGGAACATGGGTTTTTAGTGTGTATGTTTGTACGTGTATCTGTTTATCTGTGTAGGTGTGTGTCAGTGTTTATGTGTTTGTGTTTATATTTGTCTATGTTTGTATGTGTGTGTTTGTTATTGTGTTTGTGTGTGCTCATGATGACATTAAGACTGTGGCAGTTTCCCATGACAACACCTCACACAAACATCTCAAACTCAGTGTCACCCCTGTCTGGGAAAATGCTCACACACACGCACGCACGCACGCACGCACGCACGCACGCACGCACGCACGCACGCACACACACACACACACACACACACACACACACACACACACACACACACACACACACACACACACACACAGTCTGTGATAACACACAGCCCAAGACACAGGTCAGTACAGGAGATCAGGACAAGGAGGCTTAACAGGTCTGGAGGTAAGGTCAGAGGTTTAGGTCAGAGGTTTAGTTCAGAGGGTTAGATCAGGTCAGGACAGAACAGGACCTACAAATGTATACTGTTGTCTTTGATTATGTAGTCACACAAAATATAACCTAGTGACCTTGATTCAATACAGTTCTTCTAACAGGTACTAGCACCTATGTCCTGGACTATCTTACCCTCAGGAATAGCGCTAACCAGACATTTGAGAAGTTATGGTCTGTCTGCTGAAGAATGCATGTGTGTACATGTGTGTGTACGTGTGTGTGTTTGTAATGTATGTGTGAATTGTACAGTGTGAGGTGAGCGTAGCAGGTGCTGTGAAAGGGGCATCATTTTACAGACAGTGATTGGCTCTGGGTTATGTATATCATAACCCCTAAGAAAGTGATTGGCTCTGGGTTATGTATATCATTACCTCTAAGACAGTGATTGGCTCTGGGTTATGTACATCATAACCCCTAAGACAGTGATTGGGTCTGGGTTATGTATGTCATAACCCCTAAAATGACTCGGAGAGGGATTTCAGAAGGCTCAATGGTTAGGAAGTAAGACTTGTAATCCTATAGCTGCGGGTTCGACTCCTGCATGGGCCAAATGTTATTGTGCCCATGGGCAAGGCACTTTACCCTAAGTTGCTCCAGGGGAATATCCCTGTACATTCTGTAAGTTGGTCTGGATAAGAGTGTCTGATAAATGGCTATAATGTAAATGTAAATGCACTGCAGAATGTTCTGGGAGAAATGACACGGAACCGATGTGTTGGCACTTAAAATCCAAGGACCCTCCAAGTCTGACTCAAAGTGACATATTTGGTTCTAGTAGTTTGGACTTTACCTTTTTACATATGCTACCTAACTAGTTAGTTGTCAACTTTCCTTGAATGAAGTGGTCACTTTCACCCTCATGAAGGGTTAATTTTATAAATGTTGTTGGATAATGACCAAGAGGAGGACAAAGAGACGCTAACACACTGCATGCAGAATTTTGCATTGAAAACATTCTCAGAGTTCAACACAGAGACACAATAATTGCATGCAGGGCTGAAATGGGATTTTATTGACTAATTAGAAAAAATCACAAAAACTTCACACTTTCCTAAAAGAAATAAACTCTCAAACATTCCATAGCAAAGCTTTTACCCATCGAGAGGTATATCTGTAGACCGCGTCTCCGTAGTGTTTTATAATGTATTCTGGAAGAAGCACATCTGCCATTTATATTATGGATCGACAGATTTGACTATTTTTACTTTTATCTTAAAGTACATTTAAGATCACATATTTACTTTTGGTACTTTCCATTTACATTTAAATCCAGATACTTTTAGACTTTTACGGAAGTAGATATCCAGTAGGCCACTTCACTTTTACTGGAGTAGGGTTTTAGTACAGTATCTCTACTTCTACTCAAGTGTCATTCCAGTACTTTTACACCTCTGTGTGTAAAAACAAGCCTGTTAAGAGAGAGAAGCTAACATTGGACTCAGAGTGGCAGGTGAGCAGGAGGTGAATGCAGGTGGAGCTGTACGCTAACCAGGCCTAGTGGTGCAGGTACGTTCTCAAGACAGGCCCACACACATCCCGCCTGGATGTTCTCTCAGTGAGGAGATGCGTAATTCCAGCCCCGGCTGCTAAACCATCATCAGATGTGCCTGGAGCTCAGCACAGTAAACTGGCTCCCCAAGACCTGCTGTCTGTCTGACTGTCTGTCTGTTGTTCAGGCTGACAGGTGCATATGTGGCAACAGGAGGAAACTGAATGAGTCATATTACCTGTTTCGTTCTGGGTACGTGGAAATATTAATTACAGCAGATTCGCACTTACGCACACACATTATCAAACAGGTGAAACAAAGGCCCCTCATATTCATAGCATGTAAACTAAACCATATCCAGTATATCTGATACTTTGTGAAGATAAGGTGTATGACATTTCATCATTTGCATGATTGCAATGTGTGTGTACGTATGTATGATGCTTGCACTGTGTTTGTACATGTGTATAATGCTTGCACGGTGTGTCTGCGTGTGTTGAAGCAGTAACAGTTTAATATCTGTACAAGGTAGTGAAAGCTTACTTTGCAAAAAAAGCAGCTATGACTTTACAGGGAGACTTATAACCAACACACAACCAAGAGAGAAATTATATCCAAAACAAAACAGAAACTGAACCAACATGCAATCAACATAGAAACAACACATACAAATACAAATAAAACACAACCAAGACAAACAACCAACAGACAACTGAGACAACCAAAACATACAACCACGTCACAACCCAACCAAGTCACATCGCAACCACGTCACAACCCAGCCACGTAACAACCCAGCCACGTCACACACCCAACCAAGTCACAACCAAGCTACATTACAGCCCAACCAAGTCACAACCTAACCATGTCACAATCTAACAACGTCACAGCCCAACCAAGTCACAACAACCTAACCCCGTCACAACCTAACCACTTCACAACCCAGCCACATCACACACCCAACCACGTCACAGCCCAACCAAGTCACAACCTAACCACGTCACAACCAGGGTTCAAAATTTACTTTTTCATCCACCAGCCAAACTAGGCTAACCAGGCTAGTGAGTGTTCAAATTTTACCATCGAATCAATAGATTACTATAGTTTTTTTGGGCTGGTGACAAAAAAGTAAGCAAATGGTGAAGCAAATCTACCAGCCACCTACATGTTTTACCAGCATTTGGCTGGTAAATGGTGCTAATTTTGAACCCTGATCACAACCCAGCCACGTCACAATCCAACCACGTCACTACCTAACCACGTCACAACCGTGGACTAAAGAGCTGAGAGAATAAAGACAGGATGAAATAAAGACAACCTGATTATTGACAGCATCAGGGCGTCAAGACATCAAACTTCAGAACATTTCAAAACAACATGACCACAGAATGAGCTTACAATACCTACTGTTACTTAAAACACATAAGCAAATACATAATTAGCTTTTGGTCAGAAGGAACATTAAAAGAAACCACAAGCATTTTGATTGTTAGTCCCTCATATACACTACTAGTCAAATAAACCAAATGAATGGATTTCAGTTAGCAACACTGTTCTTTGTTCATGTGTGTCAGTCAATCCCAAGGACCTGATTCTACAGTATGCAGAGAAGTTACGCAAGCTAGGGGCCCACTGGACAATGAGAGCAGTGGGAGCTAGAAGAGAAATGTCTTAACATCAATAGAGACAAAATTGGAGAGAGAGAAAATAGCAACATTGCTCTGATATCTTCTGTAAACAATATTCTGTGTGAATGCAGGTTAAGAATGGGCAGGGCTTTTGGCCATTGTCTTTTATTATCTTCCCTGGTGTTTTTGTTCTAACTGATGTGTGCTGTCTCACTTAGTTTAAATGAAAGAAAGATCACGAGGAAGTGAAGAGAGTGGAAGACAAAAAGAATGAGAGACACTTCACAGGAACTACCACTTCAGAAAGTGGGCTCTAGTTGTCTACTGCAAGTCCAGCTGGCTTCTCCGACTGCAGGGATTGGACCAGCTGTTGGATACACAATGGCTAACCGCAATGTTAAACGAGGGAGGAAAAACACGGGAAACAATCCTGATTGTTTTCAGCCAGTATCTGTTCTGCACGCACGTCTAAATATTTAGTCAAATATGACAGTTCCCTCAGTGCTGACATCATCCCTGTGAAGAAACCAAGCAGCCCGGGTGCCATGACAGACTGGCTGCACTCTGGGTTCTGGATGACTAATGTTTCACAATCTTCACCTGACACATTCATGTATTCCCCAGAGCCTTATCTCCCACCACAGATTTAAAATCAACAGGCTGCTTTAATACACCCCTGACTAAGAAGGTTTCTGCTACAAGCTCTGTTCTGAGAGGTTTTTGAGATCTGGGTTTACTCACATTGGTTTTGCTGGACACAGCGAAGGTGGCTCGGCTTGAGAACCGGGCGGCGCTGGGGCTAGAGGCCAAGCCTGAGGCTGACCCTGTCAAGGCCCCCAAGCTGGGGACAGCGGTTGAGCTGGTTGGGGATGCAGGGTGGGGCTGGGGGCTTCTTCTCTCCTGGGTGCTTTTTTCTGTCTGGGCCTGCGTGGAGGCTGGATGGGGGTTGCTGTTAGCCATCAGTGCACCTCTGTCACACACTGTCCCCATGAGCAGCTCTACTTGACGGGTAAGGGCCTCCAGCTGGCCCCTGAGCTGCCGATTCTCCTGCTGGAGCTGGGCCACAATCTGGCTCAGTGGCCCCTCAGAGCTCCGGGCCCCCTCCTCCAGACGCCGCTCCACTCCCAGCTTGAAGGCACTCATATCTGCGTGGATCTCACGCACGGTGTCTCTCAGCGTGGCCTCGTAGCGGGCGAGCGCGCCGCACACCGTCTCACCCTCCCCGGAGGAACCCGCTGCCGTCAGGGGGACGCCGTCCATCTCTGCTTCGGACGCTGTGCTCCTCTCTTGGGCTGTTCCGTCCACTCTTCTCCAGGGGCCCCTGACACACGCAACACCAGTTGGGTCGAGGGAGACTGCAGTCTGGTCAGCTGGAGGTTTCAGGTCAACTTAAGGCGTGTAATGTCCCCTGTCCTGGGTGGGTGAAAGCTCACGTTTTATTCCAGCTCAGGCACAACTAATGACATGACTGGTCTTTCAAAAAGTAGAATGCTAAAGAACAGGAAGTGAGTCTGTAAAATATTAAATTACCCAATATGTGTTGAAACCAGACATCTGACCACAAGGCTGTTCGGAATTAAACCAATGAGGTAATTTTAACAGTTTTGATGCTGTGTGTACAGTGTGTGTGTGTGTGTGTGTGTGTACATGGTGTGTGTGTGTGTGTGTACAGTGTCTGTGTCTGTGTGTACATGGTATTAGTGTGTGTGTGTCTGTGTGTGTACAGTGTGTATGTGCTTGCATGCCTGTGTCTAGTGGAGAGAGTGAGAGAGACGATAGTAAGACATACCTCAGTTCACCTCCTGGGCTCAGTACGCTGTTCCTCTAGCTGTGTGAGTGCACTGGGATCTGTCTCTCTCACTGGTTTAAACCCTCCTTTCTCTCTCACTTTGACTCAGGTTAATCTCACCCGTCTCCGCTGGCGCATGGAGGGGGAGCAGTAATCCAGAGAAACACAGAGGGAGGGAGGGAGCGAGAGAGGAGGCGTGGTAGATTCATCCCAGCCAGCCCTCAGTGAACCATTTGAAGTAGCTGTTGATGTTGCCCCCCCGTCCTAGTCTGTCACTGAACCCTAAACAGCAGGACGTTAAATGCCATTCAATTCAATAAGGGCTTCATTAGCATGGGATGCATTGATGAGTGTATTGCCAAAGACAGATAAATTAACAAAATCAGTGAAGGGTACAGATAGTTTTTCACAATGTGCCGGTACCAAAGGGAAGAAATTCTCATGTTACAGTAGGTCAAAATGAATCAAATTGTGTTGTGTGTAAAGTATTGTGTTTGTAATGTACTCTCCTTGTTTCCAGTAAAAAAAATAAAGAATACATTCACCTAATTTTTTTAATGTATCTCTATTTCTGTCTTTTTTGCTGTCTAGCTATCTAATTTTCTCTGTCTCCCCCTGTCTGTCAATTCAATTCCCTTAATTGGCATGACGTAACAATGTACATATTGCCAAAGCTTTAAAATATGTCTGTGTCTCTCTATCTCTGTCTCTCTCTCTCGTTCTGTCTCTGTCTATCTGTGTCTCTCTCTCGTTCCGTCTCTCTCTCTCTTTGTCTCTCTCTTTCTGTCTCTCAATTCAATTCAATTCAATATGCTTTATTGGCATGAATGTTTAGGTCAAACAATGTTTCTAAAGCGGTTCACAGCATACATTTTTAATCTATATAACAAGAATTAGACACATTCTGTGTCTCTGTCTGTCTCTCTTTTTCTATCTCTCACTCATTCTATTTTCTTTAATTTTTTTCTTATATTCTCCCTGTTTTTCTTTCATAATGCTACATTATATTGTACAGTTGTGTGACCCTGTGAAAATAGTGTGAAAGTGCCGCTCAGTTTCCACCTTGTTGGGTGTTGGATATGTATTATTTCCTGTCTACCAGGTTTATTTACGGCAAGGGCAGGTTCTATGTCCTCAGGAGCGTCCGTCTGTCTGTTAAAGATCCGGAACAATAAGACAGGGAACAGGTTAAAAGGGACAGCATCCAGTAGTATTTAGCAGACTTCTGTCAGAAAGACAATGGCTTCCTTTCAGATAATCTGTGAAATTGTCAGAATAAACTGCATCTGTGTGCATTTCATTCAACAGTTACTTTGTGATTGAGAACCATGTTTGGTGCCGTTGTATTGTTGAAGAGGGTTAGTGATGAAAGTTGGGTTTTAGCCTGGTCAGTGAGGAAAGAGCGACCGGTCTCCCCCTCCCCCCTCCCCCTCCCACAGTAACAGGACACTAGCAGAGCAAACATTCCATATCAGATTGGAGAAGAGAAGGGTTCTGCCTAGGTTGGCTGGATGGCTGGGTTGGGGGGCAAATTGCCAGGCAAGCCAATGGCTTTTTCACACTACTGTCATTGTTTTGACAACAATTTAATTTGAATAAGATTTACATAATATGTAAATACACGGTTGTATTTACACTTGCAATGAGAAAGGCTTACAATGCTTGGAGATTAGTTGGCACAGACAGCTCTCTCTGTGATTAGCTCTCTTTGTCCAGTAAAGCTATGATCTGTTTCATCAGGGCAAGATTTTTGGATAGCTTGCTTCTTTAGTTCATTATATATTTATATGAACTGAAGTTTCATCTCAATAAAACATAAAGGTCAAATTAAATGCTGTGGATTTGAGTCAAAACTGAGAGACATTTTATTGATTTCAGGCAGCAATCTGCCTATAATATCATATACTATTCTATAATAAATTTTTGCTTTTTAATAAGCTAAGTCAAATTAAAAGCTTAGTTGTTATGTCAAGTGGTATTAGACAAATAGCCAAATGCAACAGGGTTTCATAGCCACATTGTTTTGTGGACCAACGCTGGGGCTGCAATTTACAACTTTGTTAAGCCCGCAGTATACTAAAATGTTGGTGACCTGGCGCGTGCCAAAGTGGCGCCAAAGTGACGTAGATTTTGCTGGCGTGCGGGGATTTCGAGCACGCAAGCCAAGGGCGTAAACCACTCTTTTATTTTCAGCGGCGTGCAAAAAAGCGGAAATAGGAAGCATGGACGGGTTCGAGGGCACAGTAAACGATTCATAATAACACAGGTAATGGTTCATAACAGCACAGTTAAGATAATCTTAGCCACTGTTGAGATAACGTCAATGCTGCTGCCAGTTCTGCCATCGTTTACCTTTTTCTTCTTCTAATCCGTAAAAATATCAAAGTCGGTAGCATCTCCTCAGTTTTGACCCCTCTGTTCAGGAGAAGACTGCAACTAGTGTTGCGAGCACCACACGCAAATTTAAATAGTTATGTCGCTCCCATGATGTCACTTTGGCGCATGCCAGGTCGGCAACATCTAGTATACTGCAGGCTTTAGTCATGAAAGTTGCATGAGCACTAACAATGTAGCTGAAACTGTCAGTAAAAATTAATATTTAACAAAAAGGAATAGGGTTGGGTTAAAGCGTAACTCTCGCCAAAATGCAGCCTAAAGACTTTTTTTAAATGTACATGAGTCAAACGTTCGTTTAAAAGCATAATTAGGCATAACCTATTTTTGGTTTCGGTCAAATTGCCTTTTGAAACGGTAGGGATAAGGGCACTAATATGATAGCATCAAAATCGCTATTTTTAAAACACTAAGGCTCGACAACATGAAACTTTGTTAGAAGTAGCACCTGGGGCTGTACACATGCAATCGAGGATTGAGAAAATTGTTTGTGTACACAGAGTTTACTAAAAAGAAAGGTTTTGTACAACTCACCTTAGCAGTTTGTGTTTCTGGTGGCTCCCATTTTGCCATTTAAAAAGTGTCATATGTTGACATACTTTATCCTAGAGTAAGGTGCCTTGTAGTTTTGGATTCAGAAACATTTGGCTACAACATTCTGAGACATTGAATGTTAGGCATAATGTCATATAGAACAAAAAAATGTCAAACCACATGTTTATTTTTGTGTTTATTATTGTGAAATAAATTAAAACCTTGAAGAATAACACTGTAAAATCCATAGTGGTATGATAAGCTTGAGACCCAGTGTGACAAAGTTTGGGGGACATACAAATATGTAAATATAACACTGTCTGTACATATTTTCACTACTATTCTTGTGGACAAACCACCCCGGTTCCAAAGTTATGACGCTTTGATGCTCTCAAGCGTCAACCGACTTTGAAGGGAAAAGCTAAAAAAGAAATATACAATATAAGAAAGGGTTAGCTAGAATGGTAGAAACCAATAATTGATAGCCCAGACTTGATTATCTGCAGGTGCAAGATTATAGGAAATCCTGAAAAGGTAAAGATGTGTATTACATCAGTGGTACTTTAAAATTAATCAGTTGGTTGGAAACATGCCATCAATTATTCTTGATTCTTGAGTCACCTGGATACTTTTTGTTTATTCAGGATAACTAAACATGATTTCAAGATGACTAAATGTGATTGAGCTTCGGGGATGACATCAACCCTGAAACGCTCAGGTCGTTAACATCTACTGTGGTACGTGTGACAAATCAGTGACTTTATTGTTGTTTGTTGTTGTTGTTTACTGTTGTTGATTAATCTCCC
Source organism: Umbra pygmaea (assembly GCA_016801145.1). NCBI lineage: Eukaryota > Metazoa > Chordata > Actinopteri > Esociformes > Umbridae > Umbra > Umbra pygmaea. The sequence goes on along the minus strand of JACXGM010009820.1, from coordinate 12,794 downwards.
GGATGCTACCCTGCTGTGTTTCTTCTGGCGCTGATCTGATGGAGACATTGTGGAGACATTGTGAAGCAGACATAGATGAAATCAGTGCAAGCGGTGCATGGCGCGTGATGAAACGAACTCACGGGAAATTTACAGTTTGTGATTCAGCTCTGGACCTCACATGGCCACTGAAGAAATAACTCTTTGACGTGAAACTTGTGAGCCGTGATAGCGATAGTCATCTTTCGGGTTGGTGTTGCGCAATCCTCTGGTAAGTAGTAAGATAACAGAAGTCAGAGAGGGAAAAAAGAAACAGCACGCTACACAGATACATTCCTCTGTGTTTCCAAACTCTGGCCTTTGGCTTCAGTCCAGGCAGTTGTGTTGGGCCCCGTGAGCGGTGATGACACGTCTGCTTATTAATGTGTGTCATTCATGACAAACAGCTGAGGAAGGTGCACGGACAGTGGGGGCCATGGACGATGTCTGTTCTACACAGCTCTTTAATGTTGTCCCTGAGGTGAAGTTAGCCTGGGATTTCAAACCAGAACCCACTGTTGATGGGTTCAGATTGGGTTTCCAGGCGAAGGACAGAACAACCACACAATTTGTGTGCATTGAGACATAAATGCTGGTGACCTCTGACCTTAGAGCACTGGGAGCAGGTCCGTTGTTAAGTCTGTTTGCTTTACTGTTCTTGATTTCAACTTATCAATAAAAATATTGTTGATTGATTAAGCTCATACGCATAGTCGTTAGTGTATGGGTTAAAAAGTGTAAATCTCTTCAAAGGGTGCATGGCTAAAACACATTCCTATGTCTTCTGTAATCCCTCCGCTAACCCCGCCCACTCTTCTACTGATGGTTAAAAGCTGTAAACATTAACGAGGAGTGTGAAAGCTTGCCCACAAAGCAAGCCTGCGTCATTCCGCTATTAAAACTTGACAAAAACATGTCCACTCTGAAGCCTGCGCTAGTCTCTGACTGGTAGAATGTGTGGTAGACGGCTGATGTATGATTTGTCTTCTGGAGGCCATCTCCTCCAAGTTCCCTGGTGCTGGCAGGTACTTCCACAATAAATGAGCAGGGTGAGAGAAATCAGCACATCTTTGCTTCGGAGAAAAAATTTCCTTGATCTTCGACCCTCCTGGAGGCCAAACTGTGAAATGTACTTTGCAAAAAGAAAAACTATTCAATCTTCACAAACAACCCATGTTTTAGAGTGCTTTTAACAATTAAAATAAATTACCTGACAGTAGAAAAGAGTCCCTTGTGCTCTACCTCATGAAATGTATAACTGTAATGCTCCATACGGTTTGACCATACTGAACCTGACCCGTGTTAGATAGGGGGATGGACAGAGGACTCCCATCGGGGTGGGGGGCAGGAATGCCCCGTCTGTCTGCCCTGTCTTCTGGGGAAAGAGACAGTGCCTGCCCTGTCTTGAGGACAGATAGAACACCTGCTGTCTTTCGTCTGCTGAGACAGCCCAGTGACAAAGCTGCTGATCCTTTCAAAACAAAAGCCTGTTTCTCTTCCTTCACCTAACGTCGGGTGTGTGTGGTTCCCCCCGAAAAACAAGCCTGCATTGCCCTGATGACATCAGCGTTTCCATGGGATCCCTGTAATTCAAACATCTCCAAAGGGAATATCAACATGCTTATGACGTCATTGTCACTTGAAAGTACATTTAATGAAGTGCACATTGAGCCAGGAGAGCGAACGAGAGAGACGGATTACGAATAGAGAGGAAAAGTGTGGGAGCAGGTTAAATAAAAATGTATTCAACATTGTTAGCTGTTAAAGTCCACTGCATGATTTCTGAGGTAGGTGTCGGGCATCCTGTGGTGAAGGGGGTTGAAGGACTTAATCGATTGTAGGTGAGTTGGCCAGCTACATAGTAAAAACCTTGGTGTTAATTCAACACCCTAAGTGTTAAATTAACACTCTTCAGTGTGTATATAGGTCCACTGTGTATCTTCAGCAGAAGTTGCCTAACTCCAACCCTAAAAAACATAGCTGTAACATCACATCCATGAAGGCTAGGTTAAGGTTAACACTTCTATGTTTTTAACCTTGCCTAGGCGAATGTAAAACAAATCATACTATCTTGTTATATATCAGCAATATGCTGTAGAGCTAATAGTTGTACGGTAAATGGCCTAGTAGTTTAGTGTGCTGTACGTATGCAGAGGTAAAGCTTGTCTAGGAGCACAAATACATGACATGTCCTCTATGAAACAGTTATGGAGAATTGGAGTACAAGAAGGTTGCTAGAAGTGAGAGGAGAACGGCTAACAGGGGAGAAGAGAACGGCTAACGGGGGAGAGGATTGTAAGAAGGAGGGGGTACATTCCCTAAAACCCCAACCTACTGAGGTCACTGACTCCGAGTAATTACAACCCTAACCCCCCCCTCCCATCAAGTTGGAATGGGCTGGGCTACAGTACACAAACACACACACATTCACACATTTCTATGCAAACACAGGGCCGGCCCCAGGTATTTGGGATGGGGGGCTATTCCTGGCTGCAAATGTTTTTAAGTTTCTACCTTTTAATGGAGAATATATACACTTCAATTCCTGCAATTTTTTGCAATGAGTAATAAAAATATATGGTGTAAAGAGAACAATTGATAGAATCTGTATTGTTTTTATGTTTTCATTCAATTGCCTGCAGTTATTGGATGAGTTGAAATTGAAAAACAAGACTTGTCCTCAAAATGCATTGTCTGGTAAACAACCACGATTTTGGTAATGACAGAAAGCAGCCATGTTCAACAAGTAGCCGTCCACCCCTCTCTGAACTTGTCAGTCAATGGGCTACAGCTAAAACAGGTGATGCAAGCCAGGTTACTGGGCGTCACCCTGGATTCTTACTTATCTTGGTCAGCTCATATTGATGGAATGATAGTTAAAATGGGGAATGGTATTGCAATGTCCAGAAAGTGTATGTCGTATATTCCTATATCCATTGCTAAACAGGTTGTTCAGTATCTTGTTTTGTAACATTTAGAAAACTGTCCAATTATATGGTCGTCTGCATCACAAAAATACCTTCGTAAGCTTCAAGTGGCACAAAACACGGCAGCGAGGACTGTCCTCCAGTGCTCTCTTGACACTAACGTGGTCCTGATGCATAAATGCCTTTCCTGGCTTACAGTTGACGACAAAATTAAATTACGATTAATTTTATTATTGTGGAATGCAGTTTTTATGAAACAGCCACAGTTTCTTTCTGAGCAGCTTGTTTTTGTAGGAAGTAGACACCTATATGCCACTAGGCAGGCAGTGGGTGGTGACATAAAACTTCAGCTTCCTAGGACTAATTCTCTGAAACATACATCACTTTATAGAGCAATATCGATTTGGAATCAACTCTCTGTCCCATCACGCAGAATTCAGAATAAATATAAATTTAAGAGGACAGTAACCCAGGAATTGCTGCAAATGACATTGTGAAAGCTGGAAAGTGTCATGTTCTGTACTTGGTAATTTTTTGTATGTAATTTTTTGTATGTAATGGTGTTGTTATTGCTTCGTATAATTTTATGTTGTGAATATTTTAAAGAGGACCCCAGGAAGACTGGCAGCAAATAAATGGGCCGCCAATAGGGACCTTAATAAATAAATAAATAAAACCCCTGTGCCAAAACCACAGGTAAACTGCTGATGTGAAACCACATTTCAACTGCACTTGCTTTCTTCTATGACTAAGGCCATCTTTATACTATAAAATTCTCATTAATCTAGATTCTAGATGACAATGACATACAGCTGTGGAAAAAAATAAGAGACAACTACAAAATCATCAGTGTTTGTGGTTTACTATTGATAAGTAAGTATTTTGGTAAAATTTCCATAAACTACTGACAACATTGTCTCTCAAATTCCAAATATAGCAATTGTCATTCAGAGCATTTATTTGCGGAAAATGAGAACTGGTCAAAATAACAAATAAGATGCATTGTTGTCCGACCTCAAATAATGCAAGAAAAATATGTTCATATTCATTCAAAAAACACAAAACTAATGTTTAGGAAGATTTCAGAAATCAATATTAGCTTTCATGCATCTTGGCATGCTCTCCTCCAGTCTTTCACATTGATGTTTGGTGACTTTATGCCACTCCTGGTATAAATGTTCAAGCAGCTCAGCTTTGTTTGATGGCTTGTGATGATCCATGTTCCTCTTGATCACATCATTAAAGAGGTTTTCAATGGGGTTGATATTTTTTTTTTCCAGAGCTGTATATGTAAATACTGCTTTTTATTCAAAGGACACTCCAGCCATCAAACACCTCAAAATTGTTTCCCAGGTCATTTTTCCAACATCAATGTTTAAAAAAACACCTCTTCAATGGGTTCTGCACGTCCTAAACTGGCCTGTGTACGTTTTTGAGTTCACTCACCAGTGATGTCACTAAAAACTGGGTAGAATATCACTTGACTGTGATCTGTTCTCGTCACGCCACCAAATTGGTTGATTGGATACTAAAACTGCGCACTTTGTACAGGAATACTACGCATTTCATTCTTCTATTAATAGCTACATATTTTATATGAGATTTTTTTATGGGATTTTTTTAACAATGGTGATTGCAAGTGAGAAAATACCTGAATACAGTTAGATTAAGTGTTATTGACTGGAATACAATGAGGAAGAAATATGGGAAAGGCTCCTGCCCAACTTTATCGATTTAATTGACATAGCCACTGTTTTGCTGCTGTCCACAGGGAGCTCTCAGTGGCAACAGAGACAGAAAATGTTTTGTTGTTAAGAGTGGGACAAGGAAATGTTTTTGCTTTCAAACATCTCCTGCCAAGAAGATGATTACATGTATTTGTTTGATCAATTGAGTTTCAACGCTCAAATGGACCAAAGTGTTTTAGAAAAAACAGCCAGGCCAGAAGGAGGACCAAATTATCACAGGTAAAAACCTGATTTACCATCATCTACCTGGCTAGGGTTAGCCTTTATTAGCTCCAATGTAGCATCTTGTAATTGTGTGAATACTTGGAGGAATGAACAAAAAATGAATACTGCTAAATCTTTTATATTTAAAGCCAGGGTGGATGTATACTTTTTGGTGCAATTGTTTGGAAATAACGAACAAAAGATTAGTTAGAGCAATGGAGGGATATGAGGGGATGGGGGAAATGAGGGTATAACTAGCTAAACCCTGCACCCTATCTGGAGTAGAGAAAGCATAATTAGCTTCAATGTAGCTATCGGTGATTGTGTAAATACTTGGAGGAACAAACATAAAATTAAATAAAATCTGTTGCAGATTTTGGCTAGATCTGTACCAAATGAAGCGTTGTAAGGTTTATAGCTCTCAGACGATATTGTGGTCCATAGTAAATGTTTCAAATTGCGTGTATGAGTTCTAGCTAGTAGCCAAGGTCCCTACGCTAAATTCGACTCCACCAAAGCGGTGTGCAGGAGCAAAGTTTGCATTGAATTCTGGACATTGTAGTATTTCAAGTAAAATCTGATACAGAAGCAACCAAACTGTACTCTCAGCTGTTTTCGAAAAAAAACGCAGGAACAGCACTGTGTATGAAGTTAATCAGTCTAGGGTAATGTTTTTAAATACTATATTTAAAGTGTTTTATTTACTCTGGAATTTCCTTTCACACAAGCCAAGTAAAAACTGTCCTTGCATCTTAGCGGTGACCTGCAACATGACACATGCACGTGTTGGCCTTTGGCATCCCCCCACCCCCGGAAAGAAAAGGCGCTCAATTGACTGCAAACACAAACAACAAACATTATGTCTCTCTTATCTTGAGACATCACGTTCACAATATATTTCGAGACAGGAAATGGCATGGAAAAGACAATGATCAGGCTCAGTGGAAAGTGGCAGTTCATGAATGAGAACTCAAACACCAGGCAGGACACGGATGGAAACAGCCCAGCTCTCTGTATCGACACCCTGGGCAGTCTGACTGCACGGCTTCTGGCTTCGGCTCCAGGAGGCTGGAAGGAACAAAGACAGCTGGATGTCACCGACCATGACAGACCAAGATAAACACACACAAACTCTTCCTCACTCACATGGAAAACCACTCGTAAAACTTTGCAATACTTTCCAGTGTGGCAACAGCTATCAGTCTGAGAGCAGTTTCAACAGAAACTCATAGGGCAATGATAATGGATTCTCCGGGAAGTCAGCGGTGATGATGTCATGCTCCCCGGCCCCCAGCCAAAACACATCTCTGTCATATCCATCAATTGTTACCCACAATCTGCTCTCTCATATCAAAACCTTTCACCTTTCTCCTGGGCGCCCTTCCTCCTCCAGACACCACGTCCATTCAGCATGACATCATCATCATGACATCATCATTATGACATCATCATCAACTTCCTATGGCCCTGTGGACCCATGAACACACACACACACACTTATATACAAGTACACACACACATACACCAACAATATTTGTTCTGGCAATAAAGTTTGGTGCTGATGAACTTTAAAAAAAAAATGAAGAATTATTTTCATTGATGTTGTTCCTTTACTCTTTGATTCTTTATTGAGGTTCAGTGAGGACATGGTAACACTGTGGTGAAGAAACAAAAGATACGTCCTTTAAAATAACATTGTAAAGAGTGCTCTAGGTCACAGGTGTCAAAACAGTTCCACGGAGGGCTTAGTGTCTGCTGGTAATTAGTGCCCAGTTAAGACCTAAACTGCCAGGTGAGGGGAGATCCTAACCAATTAGTGACCTAATCAATCAGTCAGGTACAAGGTAAGAGTGAAAACCTGAACATGAGCTAGATATGATTATAGCATACATATGTGTCTGGCCAACTACAGATACTTTAGTCATTTACAAATGATATTGTTTTTTAACCCACAAGTTTGAAGCAGCATGCTGTTAGCTATCTTGCTTTATAACCAGTGCACAAGGTATTAGGCCTTGTAGATCTAATATAAGTGCAGATTTAGCAACCAGATAGATAATATCTTGCCCCAAATGTGTACAGAAACAGATTTTGAGAACTGCTATAGTGAAATATCTACTCACTTTTATGTTTATATTATTTGTGCGCGCCGCCATCTTGTTTGTTTTTGCTCTCTCGTATGTGATGTCATTCATGCGCGCCACCATCTTGTTAGTTTTTTGCCATTCCTCTAGACCACACTAGATGGCTAAACCTTTCCTCATTTAATTTAGAATGCAAAATGTTAATTAACTTGATATCATGAAAACTGTACTATGATAAGCCACCAATAAAGAAGAGCAATATGTGGTTGATGCAATCACATAAAAATTATAATGATAATGATTCCCTAAACTATGCAATGCTTTGTAACACAAAAACGCTTAGCCTGAAATGCATAAATTATATTTAAGGTGGACGGGCACTTGATTATTGAAAAACACTGGAATCACAACTTGTCCTGTCCATATTAGAATTCCTGTTCAAATAGCAAAATATACACCACATACTGTAGGAATATTATGAAATTTCTACAGGTTTTGGTAGCTGTTCACCGGAAGAGAAAGTAGTTCTTGTATTGACTCTACACAGTGTACCTTCTCACTGCTGAAGGATCACACTCTACAGCTAGCTTGAAATGTCGTTGATGGGACTATAGAGTGGATATACCTGTCAAACGGTTGGGACGTTGTCAAGAAGGGCAGTCAAATGTTTTGTGAAGTAGAGGACCATGGGAGCGTGCAAGGAGAACTGCTAGTGATCGATGCTAAACTCTTAGGAACAATCAAACGCTTCTGACTTGAGTTGGACTAAATATAGGCCAGTTAATCATCTTTAATTTTACAATGAACTACCAGCATGGCATTGACTGTTAAAGTCTTTCTGCTGGTTAATACCACATCAGCAGGCTTTCAGTATAGGTCTTAAGTATGTTATGACTGAGTTTCCTGTGTTCAAGCACATATACATTTAGAATGTTAAAGATTGATAAAAAAGGATAAATGTTACTTTCTGAAATAGTGCTTGGCTGGCTTGTCCATTTTTGGTTGTCTAACTCTTTGCACAAAATAACAATTATTTGGAAAATTCTTCAGTCCAGTGGGAAGGCAAGTGCCGATTTCTGGTCCCATTCCACCCCTACTCATGAAGGCTGGTTGAGCCTCTGTTTAATCCAAAAATACACTTCCAAATTACACTTGAAATAGTTGTTCTTGTTGGAAGACCATACATAAACAAGAACCACTGCACTGAATCACAAAGGGACAAGTCAAAATAACATGAGGAGCCAGAGAATAACTGGCCTTCTGTACCAGATGTACCGACCAAAGAGGGAGAGACGAGTGGAGGTCAGAGGGAAGAGCAGTGCCTGGTCCTGGGGAGACTGTGAACAGTGCTGCCTTGGTTGCTGAGGTGACGAAATAATTCATTTTATTACAGTAAAGGACTCCCACATCCTGAGTTATAGATTAATTCTCAACTCCTACAAGGGGCCACCCTCACACACACAAACACACACACAGAGTAACAAGAACAGACATTTACACACACATGCACACTGATTTACTAGCTCCCTGCAGGGCTGATTAAACAGTCTGCATGACCTCACTTCCTGCAGCTTCAGCCAGGGAGGAAAGACAGTGACCTGCAGAGGAGTAGACGAGGAAACACCCGCAAACACACATGAACTCACACACACACGCACACACTCACAGACGCCATTACACACACACTCACAATTTCGCTCGTGTTTTACTGGCTGGGAATCGGTCCCGCTGACCTTTCCCGTGTCATGCTTTATGGGAGGTCCTGAACTTTGACCCCGACATAAGCCTACATACAAATTAAATACATTTTATATTTTCAGCTTAATAACGTTAATCAACCTACAATGCAGCTGCCTCTGTTGATATACCCGTTATAAAAGTGGATCACTGTTGTTAGTCTCAACTCCTGTTCCAGTGATTTGCAGATGCATGTCTTGGTAATGACATCATGAGTTTTCCTACTCCAATTCCACGTGGCGCAGATCATCCTTCACTATGGATTTATCGTAAATAGTAGTTGGACTGTCTTTAAATTACAGTATGGCTCTACAGTAAGTACGCCTGTTTGGAAGTAAACCCCATCACTCAAAGTTGTGGCGACAACTGAGTTATGGACGGTCATTTTTCAGCTGACAAAACTTCTTCCATAAATCGGTGCAACATGCTGAGTGAATAGAAACCTGGTCACGTTTCCTGGCACGCCCCGATCATCGTCCTCCAGCACGAACCACAATATCAGATCATCCCTCAGCAACGCTGCTCACGCAAGAACACGGCAGAACTGTAATTACTACTAACGGCTTCTTCAGACGCCTGGGACACCAGTTGATCAACATCTGCCTACACAGGCCATGTGCACTGCTTGCAATAAATTACATAGATGGAAAGTCAGAGGTGCCGGGTGGTCCAAGACTAATGTTGATTTAGATTAATACTGTTCAGTGATTTTTCACAAAAACAAAGAAAATTTAAATGAGAATAGTATTTATCATATGACACCCCCCCCCCTTTATAGATGTAATTTTAGTAACAGGCTAAGGAAATGATGGATCAATTTACTCTCTGATGACATTGGAACAAGGTTGGAAATACTTGGGCGGCGGAGTTACACCTTTACACCTCAAATCAAGGCCGGTCCTGAACGTAACATGCGCCAGTCTTCCCCAATTAGGATCCACCGACTATGGCTGAGGGCAATATCACCTCAGCTGGCCTGCGGCATTTGGAGTTTGACATTAGGTCCTTTTTGCACTATATTAATTCTCATTTATATAGATAACATTAACATCATATATGTAAATGCAGCTGATCAGAGGGGAGAGTTCTAGCAGTTGGTGGGCCAGCATTGGGATGCAGGATGGGCTAGCATTGGGCTGTAGGGTGGGCCAGCATTGTGCTGCAGGATAGGCCAGTATTTAGCTGCATGGTGGACCAGTATTGGGCTACAGGGTGGGCCAGCTTTTGGATGCAGGGTGGGTCAGCATTGGAATGCAGGATAGGCCAGTCTTAAGCTGTTGCGTGGGCCAGTATTGGGCTACAGGGTGGGCCAGTATTTGAATGCACGGTGGGCCAGTATTGGGCTGCAGGGTGCATCTGTATTGGGCCGCATGGTGGGATAGTATTTGGCCGCAGAGTGAGAGATTATTGGACCATATGGTGGGCTAGTATTAAGTTGCAGGTTGGTCCAGCATTGGGCTGCAGGATGGACTAGTATTGGGCTGCAGGGTAGACAAGAATTGGGCTGCGAGGTGGGCAAGCATTGAAATGCAGTATAGGTCAGTATTGAGCTGTGGGGAGGCCCGATATTGGGCTACAGGGTGGGTCAGCATTTAGATGCAGGGTGGGCCAGCATTGGAATGCAGGATAGGCCAGTCTTGAGCTGTGGGGTGAGGCAGTATTGGGCTACAGATTGGATCTGTATTAGGATGCAGGATGCTGCTCTGCACAGTGTCTAGTTGTTTCTCCAAACACATCTACCCACACAGGACTCTAAACACATCTACCCAAACACGACTCTAAACATATCTACCCACACAGGACTCTAAACACATCTACCCACACTGGACTCTAAACACATCTACCCAAACAGGATTTTAAACATATCTACCCAAACAGGACTCTAAACATATATACCCACACAGGACTCTAAACACATCTACCCAAACAGGACTAACACATCTACCCAAACAGGACTCTAAACATATCTACCCACACAGGACTCTAAACACATCTACCCACACAGGACTCTAAACACATCTAACCCCACAGGACTCTGAACACATCTACCTCCACAAGATGCTATCAGTTCATTTGGTGTTGCCAAGGCTACCTTTCCCAGGGAACACAGGGTTTATATTCCCCAGAGCCTTTCCAAAGTAAATACCATGACAGACAGACAGACAGACAGACAGACAGACAGACAGACAGACAGACAGACAGACAGACAGACAGACAGACAGACAGACAGACAGACAGACAGTAGATTCCTTTCAGCTTTCATGTCAAGAAACATATAATGTTACTCAACACAGAATGTCAACATGAAATGTCAAAGGGGCAAATTTTAAGGGTTAAAATAGCTTTCCATGTAAGCTTTGTTGCTTCCTGTAATCATGGAATACTGTAGTTAAAGATCAACAACTTTGTAAAATATCAGAGGGAACTTGTAACAGCCTCCCCTAAAAAGAATGGGTGCTAGGGTTAGGTTACAGTGACCATGGCGCCACCTGCTGGACATTCTAGACATTACTCTCATCATCTTGGACCTCTACCTATCTCTGTGCTCACAACATTACTGTCACCATCTTGGACCTCTACCTATCTCTGTGCGCACAAGGCTGTCATGAATTACACATTAGTCAGTCATTCCCATTGTCACGATTGCTCACCTCTTATAGTTTCTGTGTATTCCATGCTGTGTGTGCATTATTGTTCGATGTGTCAGTCATGTTTCTGTGTCTCTGTATATTACTAAAAATATTTCTGCTAGAGCTCGATGATTTAACTAAACGTCATAGGAGACGAGTGTTTGAAGTTACACATTTTACGTAGACAGTGTTCTCTTTTGTTTTCCGCCTTTAAACAGCATGTTCTTTTAGGTGTTACTGTTGCCCAGTGTTTAGACATTAGCCAAATGTTGGCGTCTACTCTTCGATATACCATGAATAAGAAGTACAACGAACATCCTGTGTTTGCTTCATTCTCTTCAACTATCTCGACTCATCACAAAACTGAAGCCTCCTCCGTTCCATGTGCTGAGAGTTCACACTCGTACTCACATTGGCCACCTAACATAACTATAACACATACTGTATTTTAAAGATGTCATGTTTTAAAGACTTCAGACTTCATGTTTAGTGGTTGAAAGCTACATGAAGAATACTTAAAGGAAATAAGCAATGCATCTGTTTTACCAGCAGCATTAGAGCAAATGGAACAGTATGGTAACTGTAAATCTAAACACCTAGAACTAAGTCGCTACATTGAACTAAGTCGCTACATTGCAGGACTGACTACATCATGATAGTCAGTCGTTTGAGCCTGACTATGGTTTCTTTGACATTCCCCGGACTTCCAGCACAAGTCAATGCAAATTGCCTGGGATTTGGGACAGAGAAATCAAATGATCTACCTTGCCATGTCGCTCTCCAGTGACCCCGTGTGCAGATTGGCCGCCTGTAAATTCAATCAGGGAAGTATAGTTGGTGAGTGTAATCATCCCGTAAATGAGCTGAATAAAGGCTTCCGTATTGGATGGGCAGTGCAAAAACAATCGGCCGGCTCGACGACGTGGTTCGATGAACCATGTGTGTGGCCATAACAATTCCAGATCTGTCCAAGGAGTTACGAAGCTGCCGACAAAGCAAGGTCAATGGGAATTGGGAGGGGAGAAATTTGGGAAAATAAATAAATATAAAATCTTACCACCTAGCATTCTGTTCCAAGTTGATAGAAACTAAATATTTGAGACCAAATAGCCCAAATAGTAGGAGAGGCCAAATAGAATGTGAGCCTAAATAGAATGTGAGCCCAAATAGAATGTGAGCCCAAAAAGAATGTGAGCCCAAATAGAATGTGAGCCCAAAAAGAATGTGAGCCCAAATAGAATGTGAGCCCAAATAGAATGTGAGCCCAAATAGAATGTGAGCCCAAATAGTATGTGAACCTCTTTCAGGCAACCTGAACTAGCAGCAGATAGACAGGGTTATGGAGAGACAGACAGCAGGAGGCAGGCAGACAGACAGACAGACAGACAGACAGACAGACAGACAGACAGACAGACAGACAGACAGACAGACAGACAGACAGACAGA
>JACXGM010009819.1:13671-27168 GCA_016801145.1 Umbra pygmaea | reverse complement strand
CACCAATATTTCTTTATATTTTTATTGTTTTAATGATAAAGATTGCAACATTAATGCAACACAAAATTTGCAACTATGACAATATAGAATTAAAATTAAAGTAATTTCTTTAAGAGATCTGTGCCTCAAGTGGGGGGGGCACAAGCATTTTGGGGGGCGGGCCCGGCCCCCTATGGCCCGCCCATAGCGACGGGCCTGCCACCCACCACTCCTCTTACTGTTGCCATGTTAGTATGCCACATAATACAGTAGTGCCTATTAAACTGACTATTTATATTGTTTATAACAAGGTCTGAACACTTATGTACAGTATCATTTAATCTATATGGCATTTGCCTTCCAATCTGCTTTAGTGATGCATTTGGTTATGTAATTTAAATGTGTGGTTGATACAGACTCCACTGTCAACATCAATCAGCATACTAGCCATACTGCCGTACTGTACTGACGACAGTATGGTTAACGCAGTCAAGCAAACATCTGTGCAGTTTTGCATTGCAAGTGTGTTTCTTTGAATTGTTTTTGGAGACATTTATATACATCAAAAGCCACAATGTGCAATCTTGTCTGGGAGCAAACCGTTATGAATACGGGCAGACTTCCATGTATGCAGGTGCTGTCATTATCAGGGGCGTCACTAGACACGGGCTTCCGGGGCTCCAGCCCTGGATGATTTTTCAACAGACCCCAGTGTTCTGCACGCTGACAACCCCAGCGATGGAATCAACATTTGCAAGGTGAGCTGACAAGTGCTTTGTGAATGATGACTACTACATGCGCTGTGTTTCAATTGCGCAGGCTAGCAGGAATGATCGTTCCCATCCATCGATGTATCTCAACATGTTGAACTTGAAACTAGTAGGTTTACTACTGCAGTGACATTGTAAATTGTTTATTTATACATAAATTCTGCTCCACGTTCCTTTTCAAGGAAATGCTCCGTGATCCTGTCGTACCAACTAGGCGTCTTTTCCAGTGACTTGACTAGTGTCCACTCAATGGCCAGCAGAGCTAGGCTGCTTAAACTGACTTGCCCCATTGTGTTACAGGTGTAGGACTTGAGCTGCTAAAAACAGGAGAAGCTTTTTTCTACACCTGCATATGTATCTCCAATTGTTGCCACTAATGAGAACAGTTTATAAAGCTGAGGCATTGCACTGTATAACTCCATGTCTTTAAGGAACACCAAATAATCACACAGCTTTCCCCTGTTATACTTGAAGTCCTGATCTGAATACAGGACTTGAAGTTCAGACCTCAGTCTCCCTGAATCAAAGTGATGACCATAACTTTTCAGGACACTTTGGAAGGCCTCCTCTGGGAACACTTGTCTCATGTCATCAAATTTCCCTGGATTGACAAATTGTAAGAAGAGCATACTTTCCAAATTTGAAAAACAATGAGGAATGATATCAAGGATGGCCATCATGCAATTATGTCAGATAGCACATTCTCATGGGCTCATCTCGTGGGTCTGATGCCTCTGCCCTCTTCTTTTTGACAAATGCAAGAAGAAGTAAAGAACATCCATAGCCTTCTGCTGGACAATATCAAAGACCACATCAGTGTTAGAGGATTTGTTCATATGTGTACAACATGAACACAAACTCAACATCCTCCAGGAGGAAATACAGGTATTATTATTAACTGAAAAAAAGGAATGTGGTGTATAATAGTGTCACACTTGCTGGATGTAGGAGGAAGGGAGACCAGGCAATTTGTAGAGTTTGTAGTCTTTACTTTAAGATACGGACAGAGGCAAACTCAATAAATAACTCCTGAGAGCTTACACAAAAGAAGTGTGGCACGCTCTGGCCACAAACCTGAACTGCATATACACAGAGGAGCACATAAACATTAGCTCTTCAATTATAGAAATGTAAGTAAGCACTTACTTAAGTCTCCTATAACATGGTAGCAGTGTACATAACATGTGGCTCTTACAGGAAGAACAGCAATGTGGAGTCATAAGCACCTGAAAACAATAAACCGTGCGTTCCTCTTGTACCAGGGCATGTATATAGGGACAAATCACATCGGCTGGACATAATCAGCAATCAGACGGTTTTCTGTATTGAACTAATCTCCTGACATCCAGGGGAGGGCGCCAAAGTTGCACAAAGCACCTCATAACAACAATTACCAAACAGTGAATAGCACTGGTCACAATATTAAGTACTCATGTAAAATAAACTACTCCAGGTAGGGAATGAGTCCTTACCCCAAGTGAAGGAGTTCAAATACCTTGGGGTCTTATTCGCGAGTGAGGGAACAATGGAGCGGGAGATTGTTCGGAGAATCGGCGCAGCGGGGGCAGTAGTACACTCATTATATTGCACCGTTGTGACGAAAAGAGAGCTGAGCCAGAAGGCAAAGCTATCAATCTACCGGGCAGTTTTTGTTGCTGCCCTCACCTATGGTCATGAAGGCTGGGTCATGACCGAAAGAACGAGATCTAGGGTACAATCAGCCGAAATGGGTTTCCTCAGGAGGGTGGCGGGCGTCTCCCTTAGAGATAGGCTGAGAAGCTCAGTCATTCGTGAGGATCTCAGAGTAGAGCCGCTGCTCCTTTGCATCGAAAGGAGCCAGTTGAGGTGGTTTGGGCATCTGGTAAGGATGCCCCCTGGGCGCCTCCCTAGGGAGGCGTTACAGGCATGTCCAGCTGGGAGGAGGCCTCGGGGAAGACCCAGGACTAGGTGGCGAGATTATATCTCCAACCTGGCCTTAGAACGCTTTCGGGATGTGGCTCGGGAAACGGACGTTTGGAGTACCCTGCTGGAGCTGCTGCCCCCGCGACCCGATCCCGGATAAGCGGAATAAAATGTATGGATGGATGTAAAATAAACATAACTCAAGGGCATAGATATACATATAAATCCATGAGTTCAATCTCAGTCAATGGGACGGTATCCCACCCTGTGACACCGTGACAAATACTATGAAATGTATGATGCAAATTGGCTAGCAATTTCGCCAAGCAAATACCAAGAAATAGGTGGCAGCAGTTTGTCTTTCGACTACACTTGCAAAATACGCGATGGGACTGAGCTTGAATAGCTTTGGCGACTTTTTATAGTATAAAATCACTGTCAATCAGAAGGAGATGCAGTCTTTTGACAGACGCTCCAATCATCACGCAGCCCACTTCTCCATTCACCGCCAGAGATGCTGAGCATCTGTGCGCGGTAAATAATCGCAGCATTTATCTAATGACCATTTAGTTTCGAAGCACTGAAAAAAATGTTCAAAGCAGCCCCATTGAAGTCCAGGGACGCCAGGTTAACCCCCTGGGGTTAAACAGGGAAATGCACTGTGACACTATGGGAATGTATGAGAAGGAAATCAAGTCAGTCAAATTCTATGTAGCTGT
This sequence comes from Umbra pygmaea, assembly GCA_016801145.1. Lineage (NCBI taxonomy): Eukaryota > Metazoa > Chordata > Actinopteri > Esociformes > Umbridae > Umbra > Umbra pygmaea. Next base: position 23,798 of record JACXGM010009819.1, on the reverse strand, counting down.
TGCTGAACCAACATGATCTCTATACTACCACGGACACTTAACTTCAAACTTAGCGGCAGTTTCACGGAATGGCAGATAATTCTGTGAAATAAACACAGATCCTTAACTTCTAAATCTGTGGCAGTTTCAAGGAATCACATGATGACGTAACAAAGTGTAAATAGCGTAGATTTTGCAGGTTGGTAGGATGGGGATGATGGGCGGGCGTAAAAACATGCCATTCACATACCAGAGATTGCGTGTTCGAATCCATGCGGACACTTTGCATGTATTCTGTTTTCTATTTCAGCGATCAGACTGTGCTGAACTCTTCTTCGAGATAAATTCGTTCTAACACAGTTTTAGTCAATAAAATGTTAACATAATAGTACATATTTGACAATAATTTGTAGTGGAACCCAAGCTTCCATTGCAATCTTAAAGAAATTGCACCTGGAGGGATATTCTGTGCCATTCCATAGGATATCATCTATATATATTTTCCAAAGAACTACATGATGGTGATATGGATTTTTTCTAAACATCATAAATATAAAACTTATATAAAAAATATAAAAATAAAGCAGATAAAATGCATTTATTTTTTGTTCTTGAACATATAGCGTTCATCATCAGAAACATGCACTTAATTTGTGCTGTTATTACAAATGATGTAATAGCCCACATAAAATAAAGCAAATGCAATTAAAGACATGCAATCCCCCCCAGCCCCGGGTCGTCTGAACCCTGAGTGTTTTGAATGTCTGGTAATTAATATGTTTCCACAACCGATCAGAGGATGATTTGCAGAATTTCAATGACAGCAGGAGAGAAATAATTCAACTTACAAAAAATGCATAGGAAAACAATTGTAGGCAATATGTCTCAACAATTTACAGACAATATAAATTAAATGATAGGCAGAACAATAATAGCAGGCAAACACACAGTTTGACAGACACTGGGTTAATGACACAATGTAACGCCCAGCCCAGTGAGGGCTGGCGTACTGGACTGAGCATGGACTCCTTCATTCTATATTAGATTTCCTGTTTATGTTTAGTTCCATTTTTATGTTTATTCCCCTTTTCATTCAGTGCTTTTGCATGGTTGTTGTGTTGTGCTTTTATTTTGATACATGTAGGCGTTCAGGGTCGGCCACACCTCTTCCTGGCCATGGCTGCTGGGTAATGTAGTAGGGACTGGGAAAAGGCTAGAATCAAGTAAAAGGTTCTGATTACAAAGGACGAAAATCTGTGTCTAGTTATGTGATCTGATTTCCTTATATAAGCAGCTCTGACACCAGGAGGAGGTGTGGAACATTGTTGGAGGTTTTACCCCACGTAAGTCACGTTATTCTGTGTTCAACATTGTTCATGTTGTTTGAGAAGATCTTTGAGCCACAAGCAAGTGTGTTGCTAAATGTGTTAGCGTGTATTGTTTAGGTGTTAGCTCTGCATTCAGATTTTACTTCCAGTGTCTGTACCACTGTAAAGAGTACGAGTATAAATAGGTCTAGTAGTAAGCGCACACTTTATGCTATGTACTATGTTATTAGGGATCTCTACATGCATGTAATAAAGCATGAACGTTTGCCACGTACTGTCTGCTCAAGTCTCCCTCTCTCCAAACACAGCCATAACCGTGACAGAATGTTCCACCTGAAAAATTTGAGATTTAGACTTGACGGCGGTACAACGGAGGAGGAGGTTTGGCATAGGAGGTTCCTGGAAGCATGACTGGGGACCAGGCGTTTTTGGCTGTTGGACAAGTAGGATCCTTTGTCTGGAGAGCGCCTCCGCCAATGTCTTATGGATGCCCAACAGGAGGGTATGTGCCCTGTCCCATTCCAGGGGATGGGCTCCTTTTCCTCCTCTGAGGAGGAATTGGACCAGGAGGACTGGGGTCCCCCCAAGGAATTTTTCGTGGGGGGCTATGAGGGGTGGCGACGGGAGTCCGCAACCCCATCTGAAAGCCCTGCTCTGGAGATGCAGCCAGGGCTGGCGGCCTCAGCTCCGTTGAAGGCGCCATCTGAGCGGGACCTGGTCGCCAGCTCTATTTCCCAGTTGGAGGGTGGGGCTCTTACCTTCGCCCAGGCCCTTTGGGAAGCGGAGCAACCCATTTCTGGATGACAAAGGGAGCTTCACACGCCTGCTGCGGGAAATGTTTGGTCCTCTCAAGATGGCCGCCTCACCACCACCTCAACCGGACCACCGGAACGATGCCCCTGCTCAGCCGGACCACCTGGGCGACGCCCCAGCTCTGCCGGCCCACCTGGACGAGGACCTGGAGGAACTATTTTTCCCTTCACCGCCAGAGTTTGAGGACGCTGCTCCGCCAGACACAGGACCCCCTGCGCCGCCTGATTTGGGACCCACCTCTGTGACAGAGCTTCATGGGTCCTCCACAGCACCTGACGCAGGGCCCCCTGCTGTTCCGCCCGACACATGGCTCCATGTTCCACCTGACCCCTGGCCCACTGTTCCACCTGGCCCCGGGCCCACTGTTCCACCTGACCCCGGGCTCCCTGACCTACCTGTACCAGGGGCCTCGCCCCCCTATTCCCTGCATGGCCTCCTGAGGCCGCCCGCAGAACCTCCGCCTGGGTGAGTACTTTTGTGGGGGGCATTGTCTGTTGGTGGGTGGGGTTTCGCCCTCTCTCCCCTTTTCGTTGTGACCTCCTCAGTGTTGGAGGTCTTTGGGGGGTGATTCTGTAAAGCCCAGCCCAGTGTGGGCTGGCATACTGGACTGAGCATGGACTCCTTCATTCTATATTAGATTTCCTGTTTATGTTTAGTTCCATTTTCATGTTTATTCCCCTTTTCATTCAGTGCTTTTGCATGGTGGTTGTGTTGTGCTTATATTTTGATACATGTCCCCTTTCAGGGTCCGCCACGCCTCTTCCTGGCCAGGGCTGCTGGGTAATGTAGTAGGGACTGGGAAAAGGCTAGAATCAAGTAGAAGGTTCTGATTACAAAGGACGAAAAGCTGTGTCTAGTTATGTGATTTGAGTTCCTTATATAAGCAGCCCTGAAACCAGGAGGTGTGGAACATTGTTGGAGGTTTTACCCCACATAAGTCACGTTATTCTGTGTTGTTGTGTTAGCTTTATATATGCTGCTTCCCTGAGCGTATCAGGAGTTTTATTGAGTTGCATTGTTCATGTTGTTTGAGAAGATCTCAGAGCCACAAGCGTGTTGCTAAATGTGTTAGAGTGTATTGTTTAGGCCTTAGCTCTGCATTCAGAGTTTACTACCAGTGTCCGTACCACTGTAAGGGGTACGAGTATAAATAGGTCTGGTAGTAAGCGCGCCCTTTATGCTATGTATTATGTTATATGGGATCTTAACATGCATGGAATAAAGCATGAAGGTTTGCCACGTACTATCTGCTTGAGTCTCCCTCTCTCCAAACACAGCCATAACCCTGTCACACGATCAATGACAAAAACAAAAAACAAGACATGAGTTTCTCGGACTCTGACTGTACAGAAATGTTGTGGGAGAACAACCAAACCTTGTTGTCAAGAGCGTAGGCAGGAGCAGGGATGCAGCGACAATTTGTCTGGCACTGGTAAACCTCTGTGTTCCTCAATAACGCCCTCTGTGCCCGGTGCCAGGTCCGGTGGCACCGGCAAATGTGGGGCTGCATGGAGGGCACCACTAGGTCCTTCTCATGGTCAGGAAACATGGGAGGCTGGTAGCCGTACAGGCACTGAAATGGAGACAAGCCTGTGGCAGAGGTAGGAAGGGTGATATGCGCATACGCTACCCAGGGTAGATGAGAGGACCAGGTGGTGGGGTCGGCCGAGGTCAAGCAACGGAGGGTTGCCTCCATTGTCTGATTAGCCCTTTCTGCCTGGCCATTTCACTGAGGGTGGTACCCAGAGGAGAGGCTGACCGTGGCTCAGATGGCGCGGCAGAAGTCCTTCCATACAGCTGAGACGAACTGCGGGCCACAGTCTGACATGACGTCAGTCTGACACCACGGAAGGCCGGGGTGTTGGAAAACCTCCTTCACCAACAGATCGGCCATCTCCTTGGCAGAAGGGAGCTTGGGCAAAGGCAGGTAATATGTATATTTGGTAAAGTGGTCAACAACAGTAGGGATTACTTTATTCCCATCAGAAGGAGGCAGGCCCGTGACAAAGGACAGATGAGACCAAGGGCAACTTGGGATAGGTAACGGGTGGAGTTGACCAAAGCTGGGCAGGTTGGAACCCTTATTCAAAGCACAAACAGAACAGGCAGAGATATAGGAAGAGTTTGGCTGTGCGCACATACTCCAGGTTCTTATGGTCGGTCCAGACCACAAACAGGATGGCAGCACCCTCTAACCAATGCCGCCAGGCCTCCAGGGCGCTCATCTCAGCCAACAGTACATGGTTTCCCATGTCATAATTCCATTCTGCAGAAGACAAACAACATGACAAGAAGGCACATGGGTTTACTTTACCATCCTCCAAAGACCTTTGAGACAGCACTGCTCCTATTCCAGTGTCAGATGCATCCACCTCCACTAAGAACTGCCGAGTAGGGTCTGGTTGGGACAGGACCGGAGCAGACATGAGATCCAGGAAAGTCTTTTCAGCAGCGGTTGTCTATAGAAACAGCCTAGACGTGGCTGTGAGGGCTGTCAACGGGGCTGCCACCTGGCTGTAGTTCCTGATGAACCGTCTGTAAAAATTTACAAAGGCCAAAAAGCTTTGTTATTTCTTTTGGCTAACGGATGTAGGCCAATCAGACACAGCTGACACCTTCATGGGATCCATCTTGACCTTGCCTTTCACCACAACGTAACCCAGGAAGGAGGTGGAAGGCGCACTTCTCTGCTTTAACAAATAGATGATTCTCTAACAGCCGAAGGAGCACCTGGTGAACATGCTGGACGTAAGTAGCAATACTGGGGGAAAATATGAGAATGTCATCCAGATATACAAAAACAAACTGTCCAATGAAATCTCTCAGTACATCATTAATCAAATTATGGAACACTGCACGAGCGTTGGATAGACCAAAAGGCATGACTAAATACTCAAAATGCCCTAGGGGGTTGTTGAAACCTTTAAGCCACTCATCCCCCTCCTTGACTCGGATTAGATGGTAGGCTTTCCGGAGATCCAACTTAGTGAACATGGATTCTCCCTGTAGAGAATCAAAAGCAGTGTCCATGAGTGGCAATGGGTATTTATTCTTAATGGTTATGTCATTGAGTCCCCTGTAATCTATACAGGGATGTAACCTCCCATCCTTTATTACAGAGAAAAATCCCACTCCCAGTGGAGACTATATGGGGAGCCTGCAGACCTGGAGCCGGCAGATATACGGCCCAGGGTACAGTTTTACGGCTCTTTGAACAGTTTTAGGCCCCTGTTATTCCTAATGTGTCCAGTAGGGGTAGAAGGATATTTTTTGTGTCTTTCAGCACATTTCCAAACTAATGTATTTCTGACATTACATTTCAGTATTGTAAATACTGAAGGTATTCTTAATATATTTTAGATGGGCTTAACAGCAAGGGTTCTGAGTGGTTAAGGTTAGGGTTTGTGTAAGGCTTATGGTTAATGTAATGATAGAAAGTAAAAATTCCCTGACTGTATCACCCTGCAAGTTCTGATATATAGTTGGGCTCATATTACAGCCTCCCCCTACTGGAAGCATCAGGAACAACAGGGGCTTAAAACTGTCTGAGTCATATATCTGCCGGCTCCAGGTCTGCAGCCTCCTCCTTCTCAGTGGAGACGTAGAAGGACATACTTGACTGGCTGCTAGTGGGCTGAAGGTAGTTCTCTAGGGCTTCACATTCTGGCTTGGACACATTGTAGAGTCTAGGTTTAGGAAAAGTAGCCCCCCCGAAACAGTTGTATAGAACAATCATACAGGCAATGAGGTGGAAGAGCAAGAGCCTTGTCCTTGCTGAACACCTCCTTGAGGTTGTGGTATTCAGCCGGTATGTTCGCAAGGAAAACCGGTGTCATTATGGGCTTCTTGCTAAGAGTGGACTGAAAACAGCAGATTTCAAATAAAGTGCATGAAAAGTGGGACTCCAACCCATTTTCTCCCCAGTACTCCAATCAATGCTAGGTTTGTGATGGACTAATCAAGTATGTACCAATATTAGCGGTAACTGGGGTGTGTTAGCTATAGGCAAACATATCTCCTCAGTATGGTTTCCTGAAATCACTAGTCGAATGGGTCCTGTTCTAGTTGTGATACATGAGTAGTCTGCTTTGTCTTTGTTTCCTGGCTGTTTCTGCTGCAAGGCTAACTATTGATGTGCAGTTACCATGCTGTTACCCAGTTCCTGCAAAATAAAGTGCTACCATAACTTTAAAGGAAGAACTGGTATTGCAGATGAATATGTGCTTTAGGTCAGGACATGCTTTACCCTTTAAAAAAAAATTGCTTTCACAACCTGAGAGTCGAACCATGGCCAAAATAAAAAAAGTGGTCAGACATCAAAGTCGATGACAAAAAGTGTCTATGGCTTCATCGCGAAAGTCTGCCACGGTTGGGGGAAGATTAGTAAAATTAGTGAGCTACATGTCTGCATCACAAATTATTGGGACATTGATGGAATGAAAATACTTACGATTAATGACAGCATTTTCTTTCTCATTCGGTGCCCTTATGGCAACATGAGTGCACTCAATTACACTTATACATTTGGGAAACCGGACATATAGCTGCAAATTGTGATTTTGTGTTTGCCTGTTCACCAGCGGTGTATGGAAACTTCATGTAGGCTAATTATGCGACAAGCCTATTATACCTAACACGTTTGGCATTACCCGGCTAAGGGTTGGCTGAGATAACAATTCCCTCTGGAAAGTGCCAGTCGCCGAAATCCTGTTATTATGAAAGGCGCCTCTAAATAAAATGCAGTACTAGGCTATTATCATTTATCTTCTAACAGCGCAAGATCAGCCATTGTACGTCAATACGCATTGGGATGGAATGGCTTATTACACCCATCCATTTGACTGTCAAAATGGTTAAGACATGCGTCACGATGGAACACATTTAAAAATGAAACGAACTAAACGCATATAAATGAACATTATTATTCTGTAACTGATGACGACATATACTATGAAAACTACTTTACCCAATGGACAATAATGACTATCTATCTATTATCTATCTATTTATCATCATCTATTTGTCTTTCTGCTCCGCCAGACAGAGACATAGACAAGAATATCAGTTTTAAACATAATTTTGTTCTGTTTACCGTATTATTTATGAGGATGAATTACATAACATGCCAATATAATTACAGAATATATTTGAGTGTTCTTTTTGAAAATGTTTCTTTATTTGCATTTACGTTGGCTACAGTCTTGTGTAATTAGGGGTCCAAGCCCGAAGGAGCTGGGAACCGTCGTTGCAAAGCAACGCGGTTCACAGCTCCAGCAGGGCTGTAGAACCCTATTGTTTTTCTAAGGTTTCGTATTCTTATTCTTATTCTTCCGGTAAAACCAATACTACAGCCTAAACCGTACATGATCGTGGGGTGCCATTTTCAGGACTGGTCCAGATCACCGCTGGGACCTCAGACAGAAAAATTCCGCCACTTCTACCACTAGAGGGCGCTATAGCAGAAAAAAACATGTTTGCCCTTATAACTCCCAAACCGTACATCGCACATAAAAGCTACACATATCCACACGTTCCCTGAGTTCAGCTGAATCGTAAAAATGTATCGTAAACCTACTTTTTCTAACTCCTCCTAGACTGTGTGTCCGATCTGCACGAAATTTGGTATGTATGATCACCAGACTGACGTGACAAAAAGTTATGAAAATAATTTTTATCAGATGAAAATTGTATAAATTGCGCAAAAATAAATTTGTGTAGCTAGATACTTAAGTATAAACTTTGCCATATCTTGGCCAAAAAAAAGCTATCATCGTAAAACTTTAGATTTTTGTTTGACATGACCATCTGAGGCTCCCCAACAAATTTTATGAAAATTGGCTACTAGGTGGCACTATAACATCGAAACGTTTATCTCATCAACGGCTCATCCGATGTTTACCAAATTTTGAGGCTACCATCTAGGGCCACTCTTGAGGCCACCCCTACAGTGGGGTAATGATTTGTCAAAAGGGGCGTGGCCTATGGGACCCAGTTTTGGATCTACCCCTTGTACTAATGTGAGTAACTTCAAATTTACAGTGTACATGCGCAATGGTTACTTGACCTCACCTACCAAAAATTACACATGTGGACCACTAGGTGGCGCTATAATGGTGAGAAACGTGTTTTGTGCCCATAACTCCCACATTACACATTGCACAATATAAATCCTTATATCCAAGTGTACCTTGAACTGAGCTGAATCCGATGATATAGGACACGCCCATTTTTGATAACAAGATTTTTCACAATTTTGCACAATGCGCAAACCAACGTTTTTGAACTCGTCCTAGACCGTGCAACCGATCTGCACGAAACTTGGTACCTAGCATCTCCAGACGGACCTGACCAAAAGTTATCAAAATAATTTTGCTACGTTAAACTATGCGCAATTGACGAACAAACACATTTTCGTACCTAGCTACGAAATATGAACTTTATTATATTGCTGCCAAATTAAATGCTATCATAAAAAAACTTGAGATTGTTGTTCAATGTCCCAATGTGATGTTCTATACCAAATTTGGCGAAGATCATTAGGGGGCGCATTAATCAACATTTATTTGTTTTGGACAATAACTCAATACATTTAACTGGGATAATTGTGATTACAATATCTTTTCCGTAATAAATGCTATCAACATGAAACTTTTGGTGCTTGTTTTGCATGCCGCTCTGAAGCTCTGTACCACATTTTTTGTCATTAAAAGGTGCTGTCGTCAACGTAGAGCAGTTTTTGCCCATTTACTCAATCAATGTTAATGGGATATTTACAATGGTGATATACCACAAAAATTGTAGCTCACACCTCAATATTTTCTGACATTTGCCTCACCAACGTTATACTTTGGTGTCCGCTTTCCATAACGACTATCCAAAAGTATGAGCTTTTTTAATGTGTCAGACATTATTGAAAATTGCATTTTAATCGTATAGGCTACAATTTGTTTCAAACACAGAGAAGATAAATTCATTATTAATGTAATATACTTTTATTTAGCAGATTTAATTGTGGTGTTCTATCCTAACCAATTTTTCCTATATTTCTAAGCAGATGATCTATGCTATATTCTGATAAAATGCCACTCGTTGGGGTTATTAGAGTACGCTGGATCATGTGCCTGTGTATCTGGCAAACTTTATTTCCTGTTTGGAGAGTGTATTGTTAGAATTGGTTTGTTGCTAATCTAGTACAAAATTATACTACAAAACAATACAAAACATTTTCAAGAACAACTATTTATAATGTATACTGTCGGTAGCAGCCTAAACTAGTGACCTGACCTAAACAGTGAAAGGGAAATGGAACAAAGTTACAGAAAACATGTTGCTAAAAGTTTTATAAAATTGTTTCCTTTGGACAAATGTAGGTAACTCATTATTTGGTTCTGTTTTGTTTTGTTTAATGTATAAAACACAATGTACAGACTAGACAGGCAGACATACACAAATTATTGCAGTCAATTGCTACAGAACCCTTGATTTTTACCTTTAAGCCCTTTCCCTGTGCAATTGGGACAAATTGAAGCAAATGTCAGTTTATTCAAATACGCTTTCTGAATCATTAGCCACAGCTGTATGGCACTCCGATTACCTCTACTATCTGAAAACCTGTTTTCCGAATGACAGTGTACACATTGACATACTGTGTGATGGCATTTCATCTGGTGGGAATTCCAAAAAGCAGGCTATGTGACATAACCGGGTAAATTGCATTTCCCATTTTTTCCCATTTACTGTTAACACTAAAATTACTAGTGCTGAGCCATTTATATAGGCGAAGAAAAAACAACTTTTGCACCTGCTTTTCCAGCGAGGGACTGTCTCTATCTAGTAACTGTGATACAGTTGCTGGATTCACATTGACAATGACCCACTACTCATGCATTAGTAAAGTAGTAGGGAAGTTGACCAACTGTTTGCCAATACATGTTTGAAAAGAGGCTACACAACCACATAGCTAACCAACACTGTCATAGTTTGCTAGCTTTTCTACTGACATCTTAA